>VIAB01047079.1:0-18684 GCA_009801035.1 Oophaga pumilio
GTCATTTCAAGACTGTTGACGTAAATAGTTATTTAAGTTTTAACCTCGTCCACCTCCCCAAGTGGATCCGTAATATCCCATACGGGCAATATTGGAGGATTAGGAAGAATAGAAGTAGGGATTCTGATTTTAACACTGAAGCCAACGTTTTGAAACCTCGTTTTCAAAACAAAGGATACCACAAAAAAATAGTGCATTACGCATTTCAAAAGGCCAATAAATTTTCCCAGAAAGACTGTATAGAAAAAAACATCTTTGAAGTGTACCCTGAAAGCTCACAATGTCGACGCCTTTCTTGAATAGCACATGGTAATGGAAACCCGACAATATGTTGAGAACTGGATGCACAATATTGATGTTTTTTTATGCTGTGATGGGTCCCTCTATGCAGAATTTTTTTCTGGAGAATATGTCTATCAACAGCAATCATAGCTTGATTTAGCTTTTCAAGACAAACTGAAGCTTAACCCATTGAGTACTCTGGAGAATCCTTACAATCAATTTTCCCAGTATCTACAGGCAATTAATGAAACAAATAGCTGCTACTATGTATTCCTTAACTAGAAGAGAGAAGTGCAAGAATGTTAAAAAGTAAAACACCTGAAAAAATAATCCTAGTGAGCAATAAAAATGGAAAATTCAGAAATTCTGCTGATTGACTGCCAGCGACTGATAAGATGTTGAGGAAGGCCTGATTCAAAACTTGGCACAATTTAAAGGAGTGGGCACCCTACACTTGGAATACCCATACACTGGCTGGCAAAGATTTCCCCCCTGGGGGTAGATATGACCATGGTGCTTCAAATCTTAATTTTGGGGCATCAAAAACATCTGCCTAAACTTTTCTGTGTTTTCCTACATAGTTGCTGCTGAGAAGGTGCAGGTTTTTTTGGCCACATATGACAGAACAATCGTATGAAGTGATAAGGAAGGAAAGAAGTCATGGTGATCACAGGAATGGGCAAGTACATGAATAATAACAGCTGTTGCTATGGGAGGTATGAGAGCCAGGATACAGCCTACAATCATTCATTGTGTAGCCACCATCAAGTACCAGAATCGGTTTCATAAAAAATTGGTGTAACAGATGCGCGCATGAGACTCGGCCAAAGAAATGCCCTTCCAAGACATGTTGCCACACATGCAATATTAATGTCAAAGTGCTACATGTTCGGGAGATGCAGAATTCAAGAAAGCAGATGAGTATCGGAGGGAAATCAACCAAACTGATGGATGCTCGTGAAAAACTAAGTTTAAAGAGTAGTGCACAGCCCGTAACTATACACACACCCGTGGCACAAGCTTCTTCACCTTCAGAGGGTCTCCGAGACTCAGAATGGCCATACACAAAGTTCCTGGGCCTGGAAAACATTTTCCCCTGTGGGGTACACGTTCACATTTTCCATCACAACTATTTTACACCCAGCAAAAACACCCTCCCTTGTTAGGAATTTGACACTGGCTGGAGCAGCACGGAACACGTTAAACCTGGTGATCTATTGGCAACGACTGATGAGACGTGGAGTAAGGCCTGATTCCAAACTAGGCCCAATTTTAAGGAGTGCACTTGGAATGCCCATACACTGGCTGGCAAAGATTTCCCTCCTGGGGGTAGATATGAACATAGTGTTTTAATTCTTTATTTTGTGGGCATCAAAAACTTCTGGCAAAACTTTAAAGTGTTTTCCTACACAGTTGCTGCTGGAAGGTGCAAATTTTTTTGGCCACATATGGCAGAACAATCGTTGGATGAAGTGATAAGGAAGGAAAGGAGGCATGGTGATCACAGGAATGGGCAAGTACATGAATACTAACAGCTGTGGCTATGGGAGGTATGAGAGCGAGGATACAGCCTACAATCATTCGTGGTGTAGCCACCATCAAGAACCAGAATCAGTTTCATGCCCGTGAGAAGATTGGTGTAACAGATGCGCGTATGAGACTCGGCCAAACATATGCCTTTCCAAGACATGTTGCCAAACATGCACGTGTCTATATTGAGGTTAAAGTACTACATGTTCGGGAGATGCAGAATTCAAAAAAAGCAAATGAGTGTCGGAGGGAAATCAACCAAACTGATGGATGCTCGTGAAAAACTAAGTTTAAAGAGTAGTGCACCATCCGTAACTATAAACACACCCGTGGCACAAGCGTCTTCACCTTCACCCATACATATAACAAAGACGATAAAGGAGAGGGTCTCCGTGACTCAGAATGGCCATACACAAAGTTCCTGGGCCTGGCAAACATTTTCCCCTGTGGGGTACACGTTCACATTTTCCATCACAACAATTTAACACCCAGCAAAAACACCCACCCTTGTTAGGAATTCGACAATGGCTGGAGCAGCACGGAACACGTAAACCAAGGTGATCTAAAGCAGCGACTGATGAGACATGGAGGAAGGCCTGATTCAAAACTAGGCCCAATTTAATGAAGCGGGTCTACTACACTTGGAATACGATACGATACGATACACTTTATTGATCCCGGGGGGAAATTACAGTATTACAGCAGCAATACAAACAGCAGTACATAAAATATTAGGACACAAATCTTGCACAGGTATACCAAATGCCAATACACTTAGTGTATGTGCTGGAAAACATTTCCCCATTGGGGAGTACAATAGTCAAAAAGATTTTATGGCCATCATAGACACCCTTGGCAAACATTTGATTGCCTGTAGCAGCACAGAACACGTTAACCCTGGTCATCTAGTGGCAGACAATGAGGAGACATTGATGAAGGCCTGATTAAAAACTAGGCACAATGTTAAGGAGCGGGTCTCCTAGACTTGTAACACCCATACATGCAGTGCATGGGCTGCCAAACCTTTCCCAATGCTGGTACATTTTTAAAAAATATTTTATGGCCATCATAGACACCTTTGACAAAAATTCCACAGCCTGTTGCAGCAACAGAACCCATAAACACTTGTCATCTAGTGGTGGGGAGTGAGGAGACATTGCTGATAAATCCTACTGAAATCAAACCAAGAAATCAAAAAAGTGAATCCACCTATGAAAGCATCTAACAAAAGGGAGTGGCGAACACAGGTTCATAGATATGAAGCCAGAATGTGTCCAACAATATATGTTTGTCCCTAACAACAGCTGAGAGACAGGGATATAAATAAAAATATAATATCATAGGATTTCACCATTTCAATATTGTAGTGTAATACAGTAGGTCACCAGTGGATGTTCCACAAATAGGAAAAATGGAAAATATAATAATAAACGGGAAGAATATACGTACATGACATTTTTATGAGATTTCAACCTGGGAGGGTAACATTTGGTTTGGTTTAAAATTAGTAACGGGCATCATAAAAACACCCTTGCCAAACACTGCACTGGCTGTAACAGCACAGAATAAGTTCACCCTGGTGTTGTACTGGTTGTGGATGATGAGGATGAGGATCAGGAGGAGGATAACACCAAAAAGACCAAATCAGGAAGCGGATATCCATGTGTGGTTGTGAAGAGGTGCATGAGAATACACCTCTACAAAAAAGACAATGTATTTCAGGTTATGTTTCGCTGTTTTTATTAGGTGGTGTACAGAAGTCTTGCCCAATCCAGCCCTTGTTCATTTTTATAAGAGTCAGCATGTCAGCATTGTCAGTTGACAGGCGGATGCGCTTATCTGTTATAATTCCACCAGAGGCACTAAAAACCCTCTCTGACAGAACACTAGCCACAGGGCAGGCCAGGACCTCCAAGGAGTAGAGAGCCAGTTCATGCCTCTTGTGCAGCTTGGATACCCAATAATTAAAAGGCACAGAGGAATCACGGAGGATGTTTGTACGATCTGCAAGGTACTCCTTCAACATCTTGCAAAACATTACATTTCTTGTGCCACCACCCGTTGCCTCTGTGGCGGACCGATGGGAGGGTCTGAGAAAACTGTCCCAGAACTTTGTTATTGTTCCCCTGGCTGCCCTGGATCATACTTCTGTCTCTCTCGCTGTGACTCCTTGGCTGTACAAAAAACTTTGACGCCTAGCTGCCAACGTTCTCGCATGGGAATTTTGTCATTAAGGCTACTTTCACACATCAGTTTTTCGCCGTCAGGCATAATTCGTCCAATGTGTAAAAAGATGGATCCATCGCAGATTGCAAAAAAACTGATGCAACGGATCCGTTTTTTAGCTGGATCCGTTGTGAATTTTTGAACCCGATAAATGCAGTGTGCGCATGAGAGAGAGAGATTGTATCAACAAGCCTGATACGCCGCTTCAGGCGCTGTCTGGTTTTTCCGCCGGAATACAAATTTTTGCCGAATACGGAAAAAAGCAGACAAAACGGAAAGACATGTGGCGCAATCCGGCGCTAATGCATGTCAATGAGAAAAAAAGGGATTCAGCGGTAAAAAAAACGGATCATTTTTTTTAAAAAAAGCTGGATCGCGCCTGACGGCGAAAAACTGATGTGTGAAAGAGGCCTAATTCCGCTACAAGAGCCCTGTGGTACATCAAAAATTTTGAACACCTGTCTGCCTCTGAAAGAAGAGATTGAAATTTGTCCTTGTAGCATGGGTCTAGAAGTGTCACCAACCAGTAATGAGTGTCATTGAAAATTTTTATAATGCGAGGGTTATTGTTAACATAGCTCAACATAAAGTCAGCCATGCATGCCAGACTAGTAACAGGCAATACTTCAGTGTCCTCACCAATAGGACGACTGACCATGCTGTCCTCCTCATCCTCCTCCTCCCCCCTGTCTTCAGGCCATTCTTGCTGAATAGAGGGTAGGACAGCTGTGCTTGTAGTATCGTCTATAGCCCATGAAAGTAGCTCCTGTTCTTACTCCTCCTCCTCCACCTGATTGTCTACCAATCCATGTTTTGACGACATGAGGCTGGACTGAGTATAATCACCCTGTATGGTTCCTTGCTCCATGTCCTCCTGCTCTGCCTGCAATGCATCAATTTAAATTCTGAGCAGAGAGGTTTTAAGAATGCTGAGAAGCGGGATGGTGACGCTAATTATGGCATCATCGCCGCTCACCATCTTGGTGCAGTCCTCAAAGTTCTGAAGGATGGTACATATGTCTGACATCCATGTTCACTCCTGTGGTCTTATGTGTGGAGTCTGAACTGAATATCGATGGCATTGTTGATGCTGGTAGTCAACAACTGCCCTCTTCTGCTCACAAATCCTTTCCAACATATGCAGTGTAGAGTTCCAACGCGTGGGGACATCACACACCAGTCGGTGAGCTGGAAGCTGCAAACACTGCTGAAGCACGGCAAGGGTGGCTGAAGCTGTAGCTGACTTTTGAAAATGTGCAGACAGATGGCTTACTATCACTAGCAGATACGGCAGCTCCGGGTAGCTTTTTAGAAAATGTTCAACCACGAGGTTAAGCACATGGGCCATGCAAGGCTCGTGTGTCAGCTCACCTTCCCTCAGAGCCGCCACCAGGTTCCAGCCATTGTCACACACGACCATGCTTGGCTGTAGGTTCAGCGGTGTCAACCAAATATCTGAGTGCTCTTTAGCGCTGTCCACAACTCTTCTGCATTGTGCGGTTTGTCACCTATGCAGATTAGCTTCAGCACAGCCTGTTGCCGCTTGGCTGAAGCAGTGCTGCAGTGCTTCCACGAATCTCCAAATGGAAACTGAACATCTCTTCGTAGTGTCCGAGTGTCTGATCTGTTGTCTCAGGGCACTCGGCATGGTAGGAGGAAGAAGGATTAGGCTGAGTAATAGCCGGTCCACACTCACGGCTACTCAGACTTGACCGTGTGGAAGACATGGTGGTGGTGGTGGCTAAGTGACTTGAAGCATTTTCTGCTATCCAACCAACTACCGTTTCACACTGCTCGTGCTTCAATAGTGGTGTTCAGCGCTCCCCTAAAAACTGGGACAGGAAGGTTGAGTGAGAACATGTGGTTCTTTGCTGCGGCCCATTTTCAGCTTGGCCACGGTCTCGGCCTCCGCATGCACTATCAGCATCACGTCCACTTCCCTGTCCCTTGCCCCTTGCCTTGCCCATTTGAAATGGACTACTGAAATATTTGAAAAGCTGAATACAAATGAATTTATTTTGAGAAAAATTATATGTGATCAGAATACCTGCAAAGCGAAGATTTTTACACCACAGATACACCAGGCCTCAGCATAAGATAACAGACTGTATTAATTTTTTGCGTTATCTTTTTGTTTATTGTTTGAACACAATAAAAAAGGGATACAAGAAGGCTAGCAAACAGAACTATACAACATATGCCTGCCAAGAAGAGATTTATCCAACACATATACACCAGGTCTTAGCCGGAGATCACAGACTGTATTAATTTTTGCGTTTAGGTTTTTTGTTATTGTTTGAAAAAAGCAAAAAATGAGTTGAACCAGGACAGCAGACAGAACTATGCAACATATGCCTGCGAAGCTAAGATTTTTACAACACTGATACACCAGGCCTTAGCCTGAAATCACAGACTGGATTAATTTTTTGGGGTTTGTTTTTTTGTTACTGTTTGAACACAATAAAAACGGCATACAAGAAGGCTAGCAGACAGAACTATGCAACATATGCCTGCCAAGAAAAGATTTTTCCACCACAGATACACCAGGCCTCAGCCTGAGATAACAGACTGGATTAATTTTTTTATGATTGTGTAACGCCTCCAGGAGGCAAGCTAAGAGAGTGGACCCTCTGGACCGTGGAACAGATAGCCCTGGGGTGAGCTGACCTAGTGATGACCGACCCCTATACAAGGATTGTCAGGGACAAGCCCAGGGATCTCTAATACCACGGAAGCCGATACCAAGAGGGGTGACTCAGATAGCGGAAGAGACATGGAATAAGAGAGAAACGTAGAAGACTGACGAACACCAGAGCACAAGGGACGGACATACAGAACTGAGCACAGGAGTATGGAAGTGCAGAGCAGTGCGCAGGGTATGGAAAAGCAGAGCAGGATATAGGAGTACAGACATGCAGAGCAGGGTAAAGGAGTACAGACGCGCAGGATAGCGCACAAGGTATGGACATGCAGAGCAAGACACAGGAGCACAAATGTGCAGAGCAGGGTAAAGGAGTACGGACGCGTAGGATAGCACAGAAGGTATGGGCATGCAGAACAAGACACAGGAGCACAGAGAATAGATGCGGACCTGGGTCGCAGAAGCAGGAGCTTGATCAATAACTAGGCGCCACTGATAAGAGGAAGCAGGTTCATATACCCCACACGTTACCCGGATTGGCTGCTGGGATTTCTGGGTTAGCACATCAGAGAGCATAAAGGACCTGGGAGGGGGCGTGGCCACCCAGGTCAGGAGACCTGAGAACATACAGGACCTTGGAGGGAGCGTGACCGCCCTCCAGGGCGCATGTGCCAGATCCTGAAGCCTCCTGCAGTGCGGGGAGCATGGCAGGACCTTAGAACAAGACCGGAGGAGTGGGCAGCAGCGGGCACAGCAGCGGCAGCAGCAGAGGCACGGCCAGCAGTGGTGGTAACAGTACTCCCCTCCTTACAACCCCTCCTACTCCGGCTGGAGAGGATCCTATTTAGAACACGGGGTGCATCGATGTTCTCTAATGGCTCCCAGGTCCTCTCCTCTGGACTGAAACCTTTCCAGTCAATTAAGAAAAAAGTTCTTCCATGAACCTTTTTCATATCTAGAATATCTCTTACTTCAAAGATGTTCTCAGCGCTAACAGGTTGTGAAGTAGAACCAGAGGCAGAATGGAAGCGATTAAAAATCACAGGTTTCAGCAGTGACACATGGAAGGTGTTGGGAATATGGAGCGAGGCAGGCAACTTCAACTTGTAGGCAACATCGTTGACTCGTCTCAGAATCTCGAAGAGACAAATGTAGCACGGGCCCAATTTGTAAGATGGCATCTTGTGTCTGATATACAGTATCTCGAGGAAAGCCTGACTTTGTCACCCGGATTGAAAGGAGAAGAGTCAAGGCGCCTTTTGTCGGCATGCTTCTTCATCCTTCCCGACGCTTTGTCGAGTGACTTTTTAACGTCCTCCCAGATCTTAGAAAACTCCTGAGACCAGGAGTCAGCCGCTGGTATCCCCGAGGCAGAAGACACTGGAAGAGGCATGCCCGGATGTTGCCTAAAAGCAATGAAAAAGGGAGTCTTGGCTGAGGACTCGCTGGTGTGCTTATTAAAGGCAAACTCTGCCCAAGGAAGCAGACCTACCCAGTCATCTTGGTGAGCATTGGTAAAGTGTCAAAGGTAGATAGCCAAAACTTGATTAGTCCGTTCTACCTGACCATTGGACTGTGGATGGTAGGCTAAGGAGAAGTTCAGTGACATGAGTCCGCACAGCGCCCTTCAAAAGCGAGAAGTAAATTGAACCCCCCTGTCGGATACGATGTGCCGAGGAAATCCGTGGAGTCTGAAGATATGCTCAATAAAAAAATTTTGCCAACTCAGGAGCTGAAAGTAGACCAGACAGGGGAACAAAATGAGCCATCTTCAAGAACTGATCCACTACCACAAGGATAACAGTGCATCCAGAAGAACTCAGAAGGTTGGTAATGAAATCCATGGCAATATGTTGCCAAGGAGCAGACGGAACAGGAAGCGGAAGTAGGGTACCATGAGGTAAATATCGACGAACTTTGTTTTTGACACAGGAAGGACACGAGGCGATGAAGTACTTAATATCCAGGCACAGGGTGGGCCACCAGTAGTAGCGAGCAATGGGAAGGAAAGTCTTTTTCACTCCGGCGTACTCCGCAAACTTGGAAGAATGTCCCCAGAGTAATACTTTCCTCCTGTTGCTCTCAGCTACAAAGGTCTTACTGGGAGGCGGGATGGTCATTTTTAAAGGAGCCACAGTAATGACTTTAGACGGATCCACAATGTACGCCGGTTCCTTCTCCACATCCCCCGTCTGAAATGACCTAGAAAGTGCGTCCGCCTTGGCATTCCTGTCGCCCGGCCGGAAACGAAGCTCAAAGTCAAACCGAGCGAAGAACAGGGACCACCTGGCCTGACGAGGGTTAAGTCTCTCTGCGGATTGGAGATAGGCCAGATTCTTGTGGTCGGTAAAGATTACAAAAGGATGTACGGAAACCCTCGAGGAGATATCGCCACTCTTTCAGTGCAAGTTTAATGGCCAACAGCTTGCGGTCACCGATGGTATAGTTGCATTCTGCTGCCGAAAACGCTTTGGAGAAATAGCCACAAGGAACCACGTGACCCTCCAAGGTCCTCTGCGAGAGCACAGCTCCGACACCCATAGAAGAAGCGTCCACTTCCAGAATGAAGGGTTTATTAGACTCGGGACAATGTAATACAGGAGCTGTGGAAAAAGATTGCTTTAAGAGAAGGAAGGCGTCCTCTGCTTCCGGAGTCCAAACCTTGGAGCACGTACCTATGCGGGTGAGAGAGGAGATAGGCTTGGCTATGGAGGAAAAATGAGGAATGAACTGCCTGTAGTAATTTGCGAAGCCGAGAAATCGCTGGACGGCCTTCACCCTGCAAGGTGGGGGCCAGTTGAGGACAGAAGACACCTTCTTGGGATCCATCCTTAGCCCTGTATCAGAGATAATGTAACCCAGAAAGGGTAAGGATGTTTGCTCAAAGATACATTTTTCGAGTTTAGCAAAGAGGTTATTCTCCCTCAGACGCTGGAGAACCAGACAAACACTCCTTGCACTCGTCCCCAGAGCGGATACGAATCAAGTTATAGGCACCCCGAAGGTCGAGTTTAGTGAAGATACGAGCCCCTATGAGCCAGTCAAAGAGTTCCAGGATAAGAGGTAGTGGATACCTGTTCTTGATTGAGATGTTATTCAGTCCCCTGTGTTATGTTTCGGTAACTGAGGAGTGCAGGAAAAAAGGCAATACACCAGAGAAGTTGGAAACTATGAGATTGCAGTACCCTGACTAACCACCGCAACTAGAGGCAGCCGTGGAGCGTTCCTACGATGGTCCTAGACGCCTCGTCACAGCCTGAGAAACTAACTACACCTACAGACAGAAATAGGAAAGCTATCTGCCCCGGAGCAGAACCCCAAAGTAAATAGGAAGCCCCCAAACATGTAATGGCGGTTAGACAAGAGGAAACACAAACACAGTAAGAAAATAGTATGAGCAAATGCTGGGGCCCAAACTATCTAAATAGAAAAGGATAGGAAGGGTACTTACTGCAATCTCCAAAAACCCTGAAAACAAACCAACAATACTAATTTCAAAATCACCTGAGATCACACGACCTCTGCCACCTAAATTAGCTCTCTGGTGCAACAAAAGGAAAAACAGTCAGCCACTGAAAAAACTGGAAAAAGCAAAAGAACTTACATCAGTGGCTGTACAAAACTGAGAGGGCAAAAGCCCCCAGAAGGGACCAGAAGGTCCCCACAGAAAAGCAGGACAAAATACAAAAATATAGCAAAAACACAAAATAAGAAAAAGACTTATCTGAAAGCAGGAGATGCAGACAAGACACAGCAGGCTACAAGGGAAACTGGAAAGAAGGATTCAGACCAGAACAATTGATCACCGGCAACCCTGATGGGAAGGTGACTCCCTTATATAGACCAGTCAGTAACACCTGCTTCCCAGTCCTCACAATCATCACTGATCAGACCCGCACCGCTTGTAACCACCAGAGGGAGCCTCTGCTCAGAACTCATCTCAAACCCATTCACAACACCCCTGTAGTCAATGCAAGGTCGGAGAGAACCATCCTTCTTCTTGACGAGGAAAAATCCCGCTCCGGCAGGAGAGGATGATTTCCGGATGAACCCTCTGGACAAGTTCTCTTTAATATACTCCGACGTGACCTGAGTCTCTGCCGTGGACAACGGGTAGATCCTTCCCCTGGGTGGCGAGGAACTGGGAATAAGCTCAATAGTGTAATCATACGGGCGGTGCGGAGGAAGAACCTCAGCCTTCTTATTGAAGACGTCAGCATAGCCTCAATAAGCCGAATGGAGACCTGCGGGGGCAGAGGTGGACTGTGGGAGATTAACAGGACGAATTGGCTGCAGACACTGCCTCTGGCAGGAGGCTCCCCAATGGAGCACATCACCCGAGTGCCAATCAAGGATAAGTTCATGGGACCTGAGCCAAGGCAACCCTAGCAACAGTGCATGTGAAAGGTTGGGTAGTACGTACAGGGCAGTGCTCTCCCGATGAAGTGCCCCAATCTGTAGTACAATTTCTTCGGTCACCATAGTGACGGGCTGTTTCAGAGGTCTTCCATCCACCGATGCAATCAAACGTGGTCTTTCAAGGGAAATAACAGGAATCCGAAGTCTTCTGACAGTCTCGAGACTAATGAAGTTGCCTGCCGCACCCGAATCCACATAGGCCACCTCGGAGTAATGTCTCTGCTCCAGGTAAATCAAAACTGACAAAATAAGGGAGATGAGCAATCGGGAACTCCAAGAAGGCCTCCCCTACCTAGGGGAAGAAGTAGAACAGCCTCTCTGGAAGCCTCATGGGATCGTTCCTGGAAACGCAAATCTATGCGTGTGGCCAGGGAGATTAGATTCTCCAAGGAAGTTGGAGTATCTCGCCCCATGAGCTCATCCTTAATCTGGCCTGACAGCCTATGCCAGAAAGCACCAACCAGAGCCTCATTATTCCATCCCAACTCAGAGGCTAGGATGCGGAAGCTGATGGCGTACTAAGCTACTGAGAGGGAACCTTGGCGAAGGTTGAAAAGGGACCCAGTCATGGAAGCCAGCTGTCCTGGCTCATTGAAGACCCTGCAAAAGTCTCCAAAAAAGTTGCCAAGTCAAGGCCTCTCCCTCTAGAAGAGATACAATGAAAGCCACCTTTGCCTGGTAGGTGGGATACTGCAGGGGCAGAAGTTCAAAATGGATACTGCACTGAGTCAAAAATCCCCTGCACAGTTTGGGATCCCCAGAAAACTTAGGTGGCTTGCATGGATGAGGCGGAAAATGTGGCAAGGACACAGAGCCAGAGTCATGGGATGCTACCTGAACGGAAGCCGCAGAAAACATGTTACAGGCGGGCTCCATGGCCTGGTTATTCTGTAACGCCTCCAGGAGGTGAGCTAAGAGAGTGGACCCTCTGGACCGTGGAACAGATAGCCATGGGGTGAGCTGACCTATTGATGACCGACCCCTATACAGGGATTGTCGGGGACAAGCCCAGGGATATCTAATACCACGGTAGAGGTGGCTCAGAAAGCGGAAGAGACATGGAATAAGAGGGAAGCGTAGAAGACTGACGAACACCAGAGCACAAGGGATGGACATACAGAACTGAGCACAGGAGTATGGAAGTGCAGAGCAGTGCGCAGGGTACAGATATGCAGAGCAGGATATGGGACTACAGTCATGCAGAGCAGGGCAAAGGTGTACGGATGTGCAGAGCAGGGTAAAGGATTACGGACACGCAGGATAGCGCACAAGGTATGGGAATGCAGAGCAAGACACAGGAGCACAGACGTGCAGAGCAGGGTACAGGAGTACGGATGTGCAGAGCAGGGTAAAGGAGTACAGACGCGCAGGATAGCACACAAGGTATGAGCATGCAGAGCAAGACACAGGAGCACAGAGAATAGATGCGTGCCTGGGTCGCAGAAGCAGGAGCTTGAACAATAATCAGGCGCCACTGATAAGAGGAAGCAGGTTCATATACCCCACACCTTACCCGGATTGGCTGCTGGGATTTCCGGGTTAGGACATCAGAGAGCATAAAGGAACTGGGAGGGGGCGTAGGCGTGACCTCCCTCCGGGGCGCATGTGCTGGATCCTGGAGTCTCCTGCCGTGTGGGCAGCACGGCAGGACCGAAGAACAAGACCGAAGGAGCGGGCAGCAGCGAGCATGGCAGCGGCAGCAGCGGAGGCACGGCCAGCAGCGGTTGTAACACATTGTGTGGCTAAAAAAGCCTGGATATAACGAGAATGAAAGAATGGCCAAAAAAGGGAAGTTAGGCCTAAAATGCATCAAATTTTGGCACATGGATGTATGAGGCATGTCACACCCAGTGCTAAAAAAAAAAATTGCCGTACACTGGCCACACGTTGAGCACGCACAGAAATGAGCTGACACGGAGATAACAGTACCACAAACTTGTGCCCTTTTTTTATAAAAAGTACTGGTGTTTTTACCTGCAATCACACCCAGGGCAACAAAAAATATTGCCTTACACTGGCCACACTTTGAGCACGCACAATATGAAATGGCACGGAGATAACAGTAACACTAATTTGTGCCCTTTTTTTTAATAAAAACTACTGATGTTTTTACGTGCAATCACACCCAGGGCTACAAAGAAAAATTGCCGTACACTGGCCACACTTTGAGCACGCACAGATATGAGCTGACACGGAGATACCTGTACCACAAATTTGTGAACTTTTTTTTTAAAAAAAAAGTACTGGTGTTTTTACGTGCAATCACACCCAGGTCTACAAAATAAATATTTCTGTACACTGACCACACTTTGAGCACACACAGATATGAGCAGGCATGGAGATACCAGTAACACAAATTTGTGCCCTTTTTTCAAAATAAAAAGTACTGGTGTTTTTACGTGCAATCACACCCAGGGCTACAAAAAAATATTGCTGTACACTGGCCACACTTTGAGCACGCACAGATATGAGCTGGCACGGCGATACCAGTAACACAAATATGTGCCCTGGTTTTTTTTTTATAAAAAGTAATGGTGTTTTTAAGTGCACTCACACCCAGGGCATGGAGATACCACACTTAAAAATATGTGGCCTGTATTCCAATTACACCTGGGGCTAGCTATATACGGCCAATATATCCTACAGGAAGCAGCAGAACCAGAAGTCAGGAAGGGAATGGACCCTCTTGATGTATGCGATGATCTATATATGCACATACAGTGCCTGCAGGCTTTGCACTGATGTGTATAGAGTAACGTTCACTCCCCTGCCTGCCTAACACTGGAACCTATATACTCAGGAATTAGTCCTTAAAAGGACTGTTGGGTTATCAGGGTTTGAGTAGTTTAGGATGGTAGACCCCACACTGGATAAGAAATCGCCAAATCTGACCCTATCTCGGCAGCAGCTCTCCCTACTCCCTACACTCTCTGAAGCCGGAGCTGAATGCGCCGAGCAGGGCGGTGTCCAGTCTCTTATACTCGTGATGATGCTGTGGCATTGCATTGCCTGGCAGACAATCCCTGCAGTGTGATTGGGTCTCTAAAGTCCACCAAAAATGCTGGGTGGAGACCCCAGTTCCTGCCGAGTAATCTCGGAAATGCTCGGTGCTCGCCGAGTATGACGAGTACCGTGATACTCAGGCGAGTAACGAGTACTGGCGAGCGCGTTCGCTCATCACTAGTAATGACTTGTATATAAGGCAAACTAAATACCCAAAAACAAAAATGCTCTTCCACACCTTGAGCTATGTTCACAAGTAGCGTTTTTGATGCGTTTTTCAACTTTAGCATTGCTTTCAACCAATGCAAATGCATTCACTGGGAAATGTCATTTTAACACTTTACAACCTTATCTGGCCATGTGGTGTGTGACACATCATCAGACACATCTTGTTTCTTTTATGAAGAAGGGAATCTGAAAGTCACAAAGCCTATTTTTATAGGGTCATCAGGCGGCCTTTACTATTCTTAAAGGGCCAGCAGTCGGCCCTCACTATTCTTAAGGCACTGTCACACTTAGCGATCGCACTAGCGATCACGACAACGACATGACCTGGCGAGATCGCTAGTGCGATCGCTATGTGGTTGCTAGTTAGCTTCCAAACACATCTCATCAGCGATCTGTATAACGACCTCTGCGGTCGTTGGGAAAACCTAGTCTCGCCTGCGACACTGGTAAAGTCGTTCATAAAGGGTGTCACACTCAGCGATTCAGGCTCACCAGCGGGACACCAACGACCAAAAAACGGCTCAGAACGTTCATAAGCGATCAGCGACATCGCAGCAGGGGCCACATCGCCGCTACATGTCACACACAGCTAAGTCGCTAACGAGATCGCTACTGCATCATAAAATCGGTGACGCAGTAGCGATCTCATTAGCGATCTCGCTTAGTATGACAGAACCTTTACAGCGCTATCAGTCGGCTATGCTTTGTTATTCCCATTATTAAACAGTGGGTGTCCTATCATGTTATTGCATATGCAATGAGTGGCAGGGCTTCCCAAAATTTGGACGCACCCCAATACCCCTTTGACGAGACTTACTGGAGGGCCACCAGAAAGCAATGTTAACATTACTATGAAGTTGGTACTCACATACTGTTTGCCTATGCAGTGAATGCAAGGCCTGCCTCAAGTTTAGATGCATTCAAATAACCCTTAGAACAGCCACACCAATACCCATTAGAACAGCCACCGCAATACCCCTTTGAAGAGCGGCACAGGATGGCCACTTGAAAGCAAAGTTCCCATTATTAATTTTGTACTCCCATAGTGTTTGCCCATGAAGTAAATGCAAGGCCTGCTCCAAATTTGGATGCACCCCAATAACCCTTTGAACAGACATCCTGGATGGCCACCTGAAAGCATTGTTCCCATGATTAGAAATTTTGTACTCCCATACTGTTTGCCTATGCATTTAAAGCAAGGCCTTCCCTGCCTCAAAGTTACACGCACTCCAAAAACCCTTTGTACAGACATCCTGGATGGCCACATGAAACCAAAGTTCCAATTATTATTAATTTTTACTAACATAGTGTTTGCACATGAAGTGAATGCAAGGCCTAGTCCAAATTTGGATGCACCCCAATAACCCTTTGAACAGACGTCCTGGGTGGCCACATGAAAGCATTGCTCCCATAATTAAAAATTTGGTACTACCATACTGTTTGCCTATGCATTTAATGCATGGCCTGCCCTGCCCCAAAGTTACACACACCCCAAAAACCCTTTGAACCAACATACTGGATGGCCACATAAAACTAAAGTTCCCATTATTATTAATTTTGTACTCCCATAGTGTTTGCACATGAAGTGAATGCAAGGCCTGCTCCAAATTTGGACACAACCCAATAAGCCTTTGAACAGACGTCCTGGATGGCCACATGAAAGCATTGTTCCCATTATTATGAATTTTGTACTCCCATAGTGTTTGCCCATGAAGTGAATGCAAGGCCTGCTCGAAATTTGGATGCACTCCAATAATCGTTTGAACAGACGTCCTGGATGGCCACCTGAAAGCATTGTTCCCATAATTAGAAATTTGGTACTCCCATACTGTTTGACTATGCATTTAATGCAAGGCCTGCCCTGCTCCAAAGTTACACGCACTCCAAAATCCTTTGAACAGATGTCCTGGATGGCCATATGAAGCCAAAATTCCCATTATTATTAATTTTGTATTCCCGTAGTGTTTGTCCATGAAGTGAATGCAAGGACTGCTCCAAATTTGGACACACCCCAGTAACCCTTTGAATAGACGTCCTGGATGGCCACTTGAAAGCATTGTTCCAATAATTAGAAATTTGGTACTCTCATACTGTTTGCCTATGCATTTAATGCATGGCCTGCCCTGCCTCAAAGTTACACGCACCCTAAAAACCTTTGAACCTACATCCTGGATGACCACCTGAAAGCATTGTTCCCATTATTAGTAGTGATGAGCAAGTATACTCGTTGCTTGCTCATCACTAATTATTAATAACTTGGTACTCCTATACTTTTGCCTATGCATTGAATGCAAGGCCTGCCCAGCCCCAAAGTTACAAGCACCCCAATAACCTTGAACGTCAGTTCAAATAACTGACGTACTGGATGGCCACCTGAAAGTATTGTTCCCAATATTAGTAGTTTGGTACTCATATGTTTTTTGGCTATGCAGTGAATTGTTAAGCCAGAAGAACATGCATTGGAGAATGTCAGTGTGGAGGATGAAGACTCAGCATTGGAGCATTGCAGTGTTGAGGTTTAAGACCTGGCAGTGGAGTATTTCAGTGTTGAGCCTGAAGAACCTGCATTGGAGAATTGCAGTGTTGAGGATGAAGACCCAGCAGTGGAAAATGTCAGTGTTGAGGATGGAAAACCTGCAGTGGAGAATTTCAGTGTTGAGGCTGAAGAAACTGCAGTATAGAATTGCAATGTTGAGGCTGAAGACCCAGCAGTGGAGAATTGCAGTGTTGAGGCTGAAGAAACTGTAGTGGAGAATTGCAGTGTTGAGGCTGAAGAACCTGCATTGCTGAATTGCAGTGTTGAGCCTGAAGACACATATGGTAAAGAAAAAGCCAGCTCACCTAGTACTTGAAGTCCAGCTTGCACGGAACCAGGTGTATCCACAAAAGATAATATACTCAAGGAAAAAAAAGGACTTGTTCCAGCGTCTAGTAAAATAGTTCTTTCTTTATTTTTAATCCATTAAAAACTTGCAAAAATTACAATGGTTGCATAGACAGTGCGGGGGAGCAAGACGTATTTCGAATGCTCACTTGCATTCTTTATCACAGCTTGGGTACACAATAAAAAATATTTACTAAAATACAAAAATTTGCCATTGAAAACAGTTAGAACAAGTCACATGATGCAATAACATCAATTAATATATTCATTAACCCCTTTCTACCATATGACGGGGTGAGCGCGGCCGATCACGGCAGGGTGTAAGCTGATTTTCACAGCTGACACCCAGCACTAAGTTCCGGGAGCGGTCACGGACCACTCCCGGCACTTTAACCCCCTGCACACTGTGATAAACATGATCGCAGTGTTCCGTCGTCTGTCCCATTAGTTAACCCCTTTAGTGAACACCATAACAAAAAAAAACAAGACAAAAAGTGAAATAACACGCAATCAAAAAAAGGATATAAATAAACATGGTACCGCTGAAAATGTCATTTTGTCCTGCAAAAAATAAGCTGCAATACAGCACCATCAGCAAAAAATAAAAAAGTTATAGTCAGAATGAAGCGATGCAAAAATAATTATTTTTTCTATAAAATAGTTTTTATTGTATAAAAGCGCCAAAACATGTCATGTGCCCGAATATGGTACCAATCAAAACGTCAACTCGTCCTGCAAAAAACAAGAACTCACATGACTCTGTGGGACAAAATATTAAAAAAAATTATAGCTCTCAAAATATGGTGATGCAAAAACTATTTTTTCCAATAAAAAGCGTCTTTTAGTGTGTGACAGCTGCCAAACATAAAAACTTGCTATAAAAACGTGCTATGAATAGTAAATAAAACCTCCCTTTTTCACCCCCTTAGTCAGGAAAAAATAATAAAATTAAAAAAATGTATTTATTTCCATTTTCCCATTAGGGTTAGGGTAAGGTCTAGGGTTGGGGTTAGGGTTGGGGCTAAAGGAAGGGTTATGGTTGGGGCTAAAGTTAGGGTTAAGGTTGGGGCTAAAGTTAGGGTTAGGGTTGTGGCTAGAGTTGGGGTTAGGGTTTGGATTACGGTTAGGGTTGGGATTAGTGTTAGGGTTGGGATTAGGGTTAGGGTTGGGATTAGGATTAGGGGTGTGTTAGGGATAGGTTTATGGTTAGAGTTGGGATTAGGGTTAGGAGTGTGTTAGGGTTAGGGATAAGGTTGAGATTAGGGTTAGGGTTGAAGTTAAAATTGAAGGATTTCCACTGTTTAGGCACATTAGGGGCTCTCCAAACACGACATGGCATCCGATCTCAATTTCAGCCAATTTTGGTTTGAAAATATCAAATGACGCCCCTTCCCTTCGAGCTCTGCCGTGCGCCCAAACAGTGGTTCCCTGTTGTGAATGTGTTAGAAATTAGTTCTGAGCAGAAGCTCCC
>VIAB01047088.1:4147-16298 GCA_009801035.1 Oophaga pumilio
CGCTGGGGAGATCGCTGTTGCGTCACAAAACTAGTGACTCAGACGGGGGCTTTACAGGTTACTTACAGCTGAAGTTATTTCTAATCACTTTTCCTTTCTTTTCCATTCTGACCAAACAACAATAACCATTTCTTCTTGCAAGAAACATTTGACTTTTCATATTTCCACCACTATTTATTATCTAATAATATAGCGCAACTTATGCCATGGAGCGTTAAATGTGAAAAGGGGTATATATAAAAAACGTACAATAATTTTGGACAAAACAAGTCAATGACTGGTACTGGAGGAGAGAGGACCCTGCCAGCGTGGGCTCACAGTCTACAAGGGACGGGTGAGGATACAGTAGGTGAGAGTAACGATGGTCGTGCAGCGGTATGGTTTAACGAGGGTTACTGCAAGTTGTCTGCATGTCGGAAGAGGTCTTCATGTTCCTTTTGAATGTTTCCTCGGTAGGCGAGAGTCTGATATGTTGGGGTAGAGACTTCCAGAGGGGATGCACAGGAAAAATCTTGAATGCGATTGTGGGAAGGGACATAAGAGGGGAGTAAAGAAGAAGATCTTGTTAGGATCGGAGGTAAGCACAGAGAGACTAGGTCACATATGTATGGAGGATTGGTTGTGGATGGCAGTGTATGCCATGGTAAGGGTTTTGAACTGCAGTCTCTGGGAAATGGAGAGCCACTGAAGAGATTGATAGAGAAAATAGGCCAGGGAATAGCGAGTGACAGGTGGATTAGTCGGGCAGCAGAGTTTATCTAAAATGAGCAAGTGTTTTGATGAGTGGGAAACACAGATACGTGAGATACATTCTAAGAAACTAGCAAGAGATACCAATGATTTCAGTCAGAAGAAAATGTATAAATGGAAACGCCCTATTATTGGTCCACGGAATGAGAGACCTAATTCTGTTTCATCCGTATCTTCATCCGGTGAAGTTTCTGATTCTTCACAATATTCTATATCGACTCGCTTTGGTAGACAAAAAAGTAAGTGTGATAGGAAACTAAATGGCAAGAAATGTAAACCTGCATCTGAAAGTACCAACATTCCAAAGGTAATTAATCTTTCTCAACAAACCTTTTCTGATGTGGAAATTTCTTTATTATCTAGGGGCCTATCTTTCTCACCCTCTGCTCGTTTTGATCAATTTACAGTTATAAAGGATTTAAAACTTTTTGCTCGCTCGCTGATTTTCAAAAAATGGTTCCACAATGATGTAAATCAACAAAATATTTCTAGTCCTGAAGAACAAGAAGCTATTAAAATTCTAGAGGATCTTCAGAAGGAGCATAATTCTACTTTTATTGGGTAAGGTCCCTATATCATTGAAACCAAAGTCTCAAAAATGTCCATCCTTTCCTTTTTGTCCAGGTGTTAATATTTTTGTTCGTTTAGAATCAGCTGAATTTGAACAAATTCCTTCAAATATCCACTCAGATAATTTGACTAAAGATGAACGTGCAGCATTAAGTAATCTCAAAAAAAGGAAAGATGTGATCTTTAAACCAGCTGATAAAGGGGGGAATATTGTTGTATGGCCCTCTTATATGTATGAACATGAGGTTAATCGTTTACTTAAGGATCGTCATTGTTATAAGAAATTAACATTTAACCCCCTATTATCTTATAGAGCTCAGTTGGGGTCCTTGTTACAATCTGCACTTGATGGTAATCTTATTACTAAAGAGATACAAGATTTGTTGACTATTAAGGAACCAACTATACCTACAATATACCTGCTTCCTAAGATACACAAAGACCCCATTTGCCCTCCAGGTAGGCCAATAACCTCTGGTGTTGGAGGTTTAACTGACAATGTATGTTGTTTACATCGATTCACATCTAAAACCATTGGTTGAAACCATTCCCTCATATTTGAGAGATATTACCGATCTGCTCAGGAAAATTGAAACCATGGTCATAGATGATGACATGATTCTTGTAACCTGTGACATTGAGGCCTTATATACTAGTATCATGCATGATGATGGTCTTAAGGCCACATCATATTTTTTAAGTATGTCCAATCTTAATGCTGAGGAGGTGGATTTTATCAGTTCTCTTTTAAAATTTGCTTTAACTCATAATTTTTTTACCTTTTAATGGGTCCTTCTTCCTACAGCTCCAGGGAACAGCCATGGGTGCGGCCTGTGCGCCGTCCTAAGCTAATCTGTTCCTGGGGCTGTGGGAGAGGGACCTATTTGCAACGGAAGCCATGGATCGTGTTCTATTTTGGACCCATTTTATTGACGATATTTTTTTTATTTGGCATGGCGATTCCGTTGCATTATTAGAATTTGTGAATTTTTTAAACTCAAATCTCCTCAATATTAAATTAACTTGACATTTTGATGTCAACAGTGTTGATGTTCTGGATGTAACCATTAAACGTGATGATTTTGGTATCCTACAAACAGACATTTTTGAAAGAAGACTGCAGTGAATTCTTTATTACATGTATCGTCTGCGCATCCTGGTCATGTTATTAGAGCTATCCCTACAGGACAATTTTTGAGACTTCGTCGATTGTGCTCCTCTATGGAAGATTTTAAAAGTCGAGCAGATGAAATGAAGAAAAGGTTCATCAAAAGTGGATATAGTCACCGGAGGCATATTCTCGTGCATTAAACAGTGAAAGACAGAATCTTATCTTCTCCACACAGAAACCCAGAACTGTGAATTAGTTTGGATTAATTACTAACTATTATTGCCAGTGAGATCGGATGCGAGCAGTTCTTTCCAAACACTGGTCTATTTTGACCAGTGATGCAATTTTAAAGCAATATCTCCCTCTGGAACCATGTATTACTGCACGTAACTTGCATGATAATCTGGTTAAAAGTTTCTACCCCATAATCAATCTACTATTTTTCCATCATTATGTCCTAAACCTATAGAACAATGGGGTTGTTCCCCATGTGGGAATTGTATTGCTTGTTCAAACATAGAGTATGCAACAACTTTTTATTCTTCTAATAACAAGCCATACAAAATTACCCAGACCATTAATTGCAATACCAAGGCAGTTATTTATTATGCTACATGTCCCTACTCCAAAATCTGTATTGGGCTGACAACGCGACATTTGAAAATCCGTGTAAGGGAACATGTGAGGGATATTATTGCCGTTGAAAAAGAAAGTCATTGACCACCTCAAAACCATACCGAGGCATTTTAATACCTATCATAACTGTGATCAATCCGGGTTAAGGGTCATTGGTATAGATCGTGTGGTGACAGATTTTCGCGGCGGCAATATTAGTTGCAGTCTCGCACAGAAACAAACGAGATGGATCTGAACCCTCCGTATCCTTCAACCTCTTGGACGTAATGAGAATTTAAGTTATTCCAGTTTTCTCTGATCATCAGCTTCCCTTTTATATTTTTATTTCTATTGGCATTTTATATTTCTTTGCTATTAATTATTATATTTGTATTTTTAGCATTTCTATTTCATTATCGATGTAATTTTCGTACAAGACTGACGTCTTTCACAAGAGATTTAAAGAGAAGAATTAGACAAGAATCTGAACAAGAATATAAGAAATATGTTTATTGCAATATTCTCTTTTTCTCTCTACTTTTATGCAATTTGCTATGTATAATATATTTTTTTGTTCATGACTGTATTATATTTATATATTTATGATAACATATATGGTTATATGCACTTTATATATAATAATTTTTTTGCAATTATTTTTTGCATATATAACTATGACATTGTTTATTATTATATATATATGGTAGTATATTTATAATGATTTTTCTAGCACTTTTCATACTTTATGCATAATATACCACCTTCCACACATTCATTTTGCACACATCATATGCATCATCAATATCACCGATTTATATTTTCAACACCATACATCACATTTACACATATTTTTTCTGTGGATCAGCCTGCAATTCTCATGCAGAGTCTGTCATGAGTTTCTGGTTGTGCGCGTGCGCGGTTTTCCCAGTCACCACTTACATTCATTGCGGCGTCTATTTCCATGGAGCAACACGGGGGTTTGCTCGCGCTCACGTGATCCACGTGGGGAGTGATGCCGTCCCTCGCTGTGTTCCCATGGTGACGCCCTAGTTTATGTGACTGTGTGTTCTGGGCAACTGCGCACGCGCCGCTTTCGTACCAGAAAGACGTCACTTCTCATTTGTGATTGAGGGTTTTATAGCCAATTGGGAGGAGACGTGTAGCACATGCTCATTTGCACTTATTCAGCTATTAATTAATTTTAATGCTGAGACGATTGGTGAATTGGACAAAGCTATTGATGCGGCCTCTAATGAACTGAAGTCCAGCTGTGCTAGTGATAAAATTCAGTCCATTAATCTCGATATAGAAAAAACTCTTGATGGAACTGTGAAGAAAATCCAGGAGACGCAAGTCTCCAAGTTTAATAGAGACTTAAAGGATTACCAGACTAAGAAGGTTAATCTATGGAGAAATAAGTGTAATTCCAACATTTCACGCAATCCTTCTGTCACATCTATATCTTCACTGAGTGAAAGGTCTGATCATTCTACGTCAGCGATGTCTATTCGAGTTGGTTCCAACAGATTACGAGATCATAGTTTTCATCCATACAGAAGGCGCATGGCCGATACACCTAAACCCCCTAATAAAGATAATAAGGTAATTAACCTTAGTGAATATAAGCTATCACATGCAGACTTAACCTTACTTGGTAAGGGTTTATCCTTTTCACCCACCTGTGGCTATGACACCTTCACGGCTGTGAAGGATGTCCACATTTTTGCACGGTCCTTGTTACTTAGGCGACAATACTTTAATGATGATATCAATAAATTGTTTCCCACAGAAGAGGAAAAAAAAAGCATTAAGAATTCTAGAGGATTTGGCTGATTAACACAACCAAGATGGAGGTAAGATCCCTTCATGCATTATGCCGCGCTCCAGGAGGTTTCCTCCTCTATCCTCTTGCCCTAATGTCGATCTATTTGTTCAGGTGGGGTCTAATGAGCTAGCTAAAATTCCTAGTCATATGCCATGTGATAATCTACGGGGGGAGGAGCGTAGACGGTTGATGTACCTCAAGGATTTACCGGGTGTTATCATCAAGGCCGCGGATAAAGGGGGTAACATCGTTATCTGTCCGAAAACCATGTACAAGGAGGAGGCCCTCTGCCAGCTTAACGATGTTGCTTCCTACAGGAAACTTACATACAATCCCCTTATGGCATATTGTAGCCAACTTGAAACTATTTTGAAACGGGCTGTTACCAATGAGGTCATCAATAAGGATTTAGCATCTGCTCTTCTGGTTAATGAGCCCACCATATCTACATTGTACCTCCTCCCTAAGATCCACAAAAATGCCAAGACACCTCCTGGTAGACCTATCATCTCGGGCAGAGGGGGCTACCTGGAGCGCGTTAATCGGTGGATCGACTTCCATTTACAGCCTTTTGTTGTGAATCTCCCTTCTTTTTTAAAAGATACCGGAGAACTTCTCCGAAAGGTGGATGGTCTATACTTGGAGTCCAACAGTATTCTGGCATCCGCCGACGTGGAATCATTATATACGAGTATTACGCACGCTGACGGATTAAGAGCTGTGTGATTTTTTTTTTTCCTCAGTACATCAAATCTGCCCACAGGCGTGAGAGAATTACTGTTGGAACTCCTTGAATTTACCCTCACCCATAACTTTTTCCTTTTTAATGGGTCCTTCTACCTACTACCTGCAGCTCCAGGGTACAGCTATGGGAGCGGCCTTTGTGCCATCCTATGCCAATCTGATCCTGGGGCTGTGGGAGAGGGACCTCCTCCTGTCAGACCAACAGACATCAATGGACCGCGTCCCCTTTTGGACGCGGTACATTGATGACATTCTCTTGGATTGGCAGAGCACATCCATTGAACTTCTAGAATAGTTTGATCGTCTAAATGACAATGACCTTAACATACACCTTACCCACACTTGGGATCCGAGTAGGATTGACTTTCTGGATGTCACAATCAAAAAAGATTCAGAGGGTATTATGCAAACTGATATTTTCAGGAAGAAAGCGGCCACTAATATGTTGCTACACGCCTCCTCCTGCCATCCTCAACACATTAGGTCATTAACCAAAAGGTCAGTTCCTCAGACTTCGTCGCTTGTGTTCCACTGATGAGGACTTCAAAACACGGGCTGAGGAGCTGACTATACATTTTATTGAGCGTGGGTATAGTCGGCGTTTAATAAAGCCAAACATATCCCTCGTGACCAATTACTATATGGTAACAGGAATAATAACACTTCTGAGGGATCGAGTAAATTACGCTTCATTACGAATTATCATTCTCGTCATAGGCAAGTGTTATGATTTGGTAGCCGAGGAGGACAGTAGCAAAAATAGGCTTAACAACCAGACTCCCAAGAGAGGTTGGTAACTAGCAGATTGCAGACCCCTAAACTGACAGCACAACTAGAAGTAGCCGTGGGACGTGCCTACGGTGCCCTAGATACCTCGACACAGCCGGAGAGTTAGCTAAGCCTAAATAGAGAAAGGGGAAAGCTAACTGCCCCGGAGTAGACCCCCAAAGGAATAGGTAGCCCCCAAACATATATTGGCGGTGAGACAAGATGAAATACAAACACAGGCAGAAAATAGAGCAAGCGAATGCTGGGGCCCAAACTGTCTAGAAAGAATAGGACAGGAAAGAATACTGTCTGCAATCCAGCAAAAACTCTAAGAAAAACTCCAACCCGTCTGATATGCAAAAATACTGAGACCACACGATCTCTCCCCAACTAGATCAGAACTCTGGTGTAACTGGTAGCAAATCAGCAGATACACAAATAACAGGGAACTGAAAACACATAAACAGTGGCAAATGAGAAAGTGTCCAGCGCAGGCCCCCGCAGGGGAACATTGCTGTTCATATCCAAAGGGGCAGAAAAATGAGATAGACAAAAACAAATGCCACAGAAATAAACAGCATATAACTTATCTGAAAGTTGCAGGACAAAGCAGGAAGCAAGCTGACTTCCAAAAGAGACCAGGAAGCAACATGGGAAGGTTGCTCACTTATATCTCCCCAGTCATCAACACCTGATTGCCAATCATCGCCCCCAGCTGGTAGACCTCTGTTAGCCAAAGCAGCTTCATTACTATCAGCAGCCACCAGAGGGAGCCCAGACTCAGAAGTCAGATCCAGAGCGTTCACAACAGGCAAGTAAGACTGGCTCTTGCAAAAGCATGGCCAACATTACAGATAGACCCTATCATTAGAAAGTTCAGCCCTGATACTCCAGGAATTACTTTTAGGCACGCAAAAAAATTGCGCGAATACCTAACTCGCAGTCATTATACTGGTGAGAGAAGTGGTACATTTTTAGATCAGATTACACGAAGAAGTGGATGTACCCCTTGTGGCCGCTGCGTGGCATGCCCTAATATTGACAAAAGTGATTGTTTCACTGATTCAAGTGGCACTAAGAAATTTAGAATTAATAAATCTATCAGTTGTACTATGAAATATGTTATTTATCATGCCACTTGTCCATGCGGCCTTATATTGGTTTAACAACTCGACAACTCAAGGTTCGCGTCCGTGAACATGTCCTGGGTATTCAGGCCGCAGCGGACCACTTGGACACATCCTCTTTGAAAACCATTCCGCGCCACTTCAAAATGCATCACAATTGTGATAGTACTTTGCTGAGAGTAAGAGGTATTAATGCACTGAATATTAGTATACGTGGTGGTAACCTATCCCAGAGATTAGGTCAACTAGAAACCCGATGGATTTGGACCCTTAAAACGGTCCATCCATTGGGATTAAATGAGAATCTAAGTTTTGTCCCTGTCCTTTGAACATCCTACTGCTGTTTTTTACAAGGTTGTATTTGATCCCTTCTTGGTTTTAATATTGCGTTTTAATTTTTAGATGACGTTTACGTACTCATTTATGTGAGGGCTGATTGGGATTGACTGTTTCTGAAGACTTGGACGTGACAACATGCATCATTCAAACAATCTATCAGCATCCATCCTCTTGTCTCCTATAATGTCTGACAATTGGCTGTCATATGAATTGCTGTATTGTACATATTCTTATATATTATATATTTTTTATTTGATGTGCAACCATTTCATTAGGTATGTTGATACATTGTCAATTTGTGGGGCCTCGCTATTGCTTTTGGCATAAATATATATATTGGTCCAAAACATATATATTGGGTCTCTACAACAGATATTATTGAGATTTAGTGGTCTGGTCTTTTGTCTTTTATTTTTCTGTTGGTTGTTCATCTAATGTTAATCATCTATGGCACATTTATGGCTATACATGTGTTGTGTGTATATATTGTTATTTACACTCCAGATTCAGTCTAACATATATAGTAATCTTTAGTTTTGCTTGTGTCCCTCTTATTGTCCTCTATGTATATAGGGTTTTTGGGTTATTCATTATATTCTAGCAGTTCGTGCTGCATGCGCTATTAGATTCATTTTCTATTATTATTTTTTATTTTTATGCCTCCCCATCTGATTGTTTTCTTTCATCCACCAGCAGATTGGAGGTGTGGTTTTTGTCTGACCTCACGGGGCCCCGTCTGTGTCTGATATGTGCCGCCGTGTCATATGCTGATGTGATATTATTTTCCTCTCTGAAGCGTGTTGTCTTAATATAATATGTTCCATTTTTGTGGATAGGTTGGTATCTTTATTGGGCATTGACTTATTTTGTGCCTTACTTTTTTGACAATATACAGCGCTGCAGCTTCTAGTTTGGTGACGTAATTTTGTTACCATGGTAGCGCTTCTCGCATTTGCAGACATGCACAGTCACGGTGTCCGTTCCTTACTGGTCATGTGACCGGACTTCCATCAGTAAACATTTACTTTGGTTCACCGTGCCGAATGTGACTGCTTTTGGATCCAGTGTCTTTGGTAGCCATGGTGCCTGTCTGCTGCGGCACATTGAGGGATGGGTAGGAGATCACGGTACCCGCGTTGTTTCCTCCTGCCCCACTCTGCTGTGAGTTGGTGGACGGCATCATGGTTGCCATAGTTACTCTGCTACATTACTCTGTCATTTCCTGTTCCTTCCCTATATAACGTCACATGGTTGTTACATTTACACGCCCCCTGATGAAGGAGTGTTCATCCGAAACGTACGTAGGGATGGCAAGCAGGCTCTGTGCGACTTCACGCTGGTTCTTTGCTATTTGAGGTCATTTTCATTACTAATGAACATGACGTGTGCACCTATATGGTTTGATATTTATCTTTGGCCTTTTTTCATTATTTAAGGGCTGTGTTTGTTCATTCATACACATTCATTATTACTCAGGCAATTATTTGCGGCCTTAATTATTATATAGCGCTCAATCATGGTTACGCATATTGGCTGCTATTATGCATTTCTGGCCAACTCCCATATGAACCTAGTCTGCCCTGTTGTGTGAGGGTTTCTATTACATCCATGTTTTTTACTGCAATTTTTTATCTGCTTGTTTGTAAATACCGTATATACTCGAGTATAAGCCGACCCCCCTAATTTTAGCACAAAAAACTGGGAAAACTTATTGACTCGAGTATAAGCCTAGGGTGGAAAATGAGGCAGCTACTGGTAAATTTCAAAAATAAAAATAGATACCAATAAAAGTAAAATTAAAGTAGGTTAAATGTTTTTGAATAGCCATATTGAATCAGGAGCACAATATAATGCTCCATACAGTTCATGATGGCCCCATAAGATGCTCCATGCAAAATATGCCCCATATAATGCTGCACAAAGGTTAATAATAGCCTCATGAGATGCTCCATAGAATATGACACATATGCTGCTCCATAAAGGTTATGGCCCCATAAGATGCTCCATATATTATGCCCCCATATGCTGCCCCATATATTATGCCCCATATGCTGCCCATATATTATGCCCCATATGCTGCCCCATATATTATGCCCCATATGCTGCCCTATATATTATGCCCCATAAGATGCTCCATATATTATGTCCCATATATTATGCCCCATATGCTGCCCCATATATTATGCCCCATATGCTGCCCTATATATTATGTCCCATAAGATGCTCCATATATTATGTCCCATATATTATGCCCCATATGCTGCCCCATATATTATGTCCCATAAGATGCTCCATAGATTATGCCCCGTATGCTGCTGCAAATAATAATAATAAAAAAAAAAGACACTCACCTCTCGTCGCTGGGGGCCAGGTGCTGGTGTCCTGAGCAGCACCAGCGCGCTTTTGGGGACAGATGCTGGTGTCACCACTGGCTCAGGCCCCGGCACCTGAGATATTCACCTGTCCCCGGTCCACCGCTACACGCCGCTGTCTTCCGGGTCCTCTGTCAGTGAATGCTCAGGCAGAGGGCGCAGCGCGCACTAACCACGTCATCACGCCCTATGACCAGAACATTCACAGCCAGAGGACGCGAGGACAGAGCGGTGCGCAGCAGTGGAACGGGGACAGGTGAATATCGCTCATACTCGCCCCCTCCTGGCGCGGTCTCTGTAGCCCCTGCTCTTCTCCCACGGTCTCCGGTAGCTATTTCTATCTTCAGCGGTCACGTGGTACCGCTCATTAAAGTCATGAATATGCGCATATAAATGACTTTAATGAGCGGTACCATGTGACCGTTGAACACAGGCACCGGAGACCATGGTAGAAGCAGGGGGACTGCAGCGACGCACCAGGAAGGGGTAAGTATATATGACAGCTGCGCTTCCCCTCCACAGCCAACCCCCTGGTATATGACTCGAGTGTAAGCCGAGAGGGGGACTTTCAGCCCTAAAAAAAGGGCTGAAAATCTCTGCTTATACTCGAGTATACACGGCATATCAATAAAGTTTTGTATATGTTTTTTCACCTAATTATTTGCTAGTTGTCTTTTGTTGGAATTTTATTCCTTCCCCCCTTTTTATCACTTTTTGTGACAATTGGCTTTACTTACATTTCTATCTCAACGCATCTGATCAATTTTGATCATTTTTTTTTAATTATAATTCTAATTCTATTGTTTGGAATTTATTTCTTCTATGTCATCCATTGCTGACATATTGATATATTGATATTCAGATGTCTGTCATATATTTTTACATCATCTGTGATTGGTAGTTCATCTCATAAATATCCCTGAGTTCCTGTTTCACATTATACAAGCCCCCGGAAGAAGGCTAGCTCCGAAACGCGCGTAGGGACCCTGGCAGCACGCTCTATATAGGTAATTTCTGCCCTATCTAGCCTTATCCTTTTGCACTATGGCACTTTATTTGCTAATGGACATTGTCTAGCCCTATTTTTCTTTCTGTCAGTCTTTATTTGCACAGTGGCACTTTTTCTTATCAATGTTAGAAATACTGTTGATCTTTTTATATCTTAATTACTTTACATATGAATACTATTCATTGTTATATTTGGCACTTCAGCACTTTTGTTTTTTATCAGCACCTTGTGATTTTTAATAGAATATGGGCTTTGCTTTTATTGGCAATGTGCATTTGGGATACTTTATGCAGATCTTGTGGCATTTCATTATTTTATTATATATTTCTTTGTGCTCCAGTAATTTTATTCAGCTCTATACTGATTTTTTAAAATTATTTACCTAAATAAAATACATTTTTTATATTACTTCTTGTTACCTTGTCTTTGTACCACATTTTTTTTGTAGGATTATATTGTTGTTTGTGCTTGACTATTTTTATACAATTGGTACATCTTTTAATAGAGTTTAGGATAGATTGGAGGGGCACAATAGTGTTAGAAGGGAGGCCACGGAGCAGGAGGTTGAAGTAGTCGAGGCGGGAGATGATTAGGGAATGCACTAGCATTTTTGAAGATTCTTGATTAAGGAATGTACAGATCAGAGAACTATTTTTGAGTTGGAGCAACAGGAAGTGGAAAGGGCTTGGCTATGTAGTGTGAAGCAGAGATCAGAGTCAAGGGTTACTCCGAGGCAGTGAGCTTGCGGGACTGGGAAGAGTGAGCAGTCACTGACTTTGATTGATAGGTCTTATTAGTACTGTACACATGCTGTGTGGCATGGTAAAAGATCTCCTATCGATGCACCACAGAGCAATAATGCCTACTACTGTGACCCCTTATGTGGAGCCCAGCTGTGACTGGATCCATATCTTCCAGAAG
>VIAB01047101.1:0-12769 GCA_009801035.1 Oophaga pumilio
TACGTCCTTGCTCATTGGCTGAAAAAAGACGCCTGCAAGCATTACGGGAAAACCGACGTTGGCGCTCTGGTCGACGACCGCATGGCCGACTTCACGCTATGGTCAGGTTTCACCGAGCATTGGCGAAAGTCGGCGACTTATGAATCTGACCGACCTGTTTCGCTCAACTCTATTTCTTATTTTTGTCCCCAAAATATGAATTTTTTTTTTTTTAAACCAGCTTTTTATTGATTTTCTTGCATACAATGTACAAATTGTATAATCGAAAGATAAGTATTAGCATATAAAAATATATCAAATGTCGTAATAGTTATCAAGGAATCTCACTAAATTCACAAAATCGTTCCAGTTTGCCTCTATCACCTCCTCCTCCTTATATAGTCTTCCTTCCTAATTTCCTCCTCCTAACCTTCAACAGTTTCTTATGTCTTAAATCCAACCTTATTTAACAACCCTTTCTCTTCCCCCTCCCCCCTTCCCTCCCACTCCCCATGCGACATGGCCTCGGAACCTCCCCCTATATTTGCAGCTTACCTAGGGATCCTAACAGATCTTCCTTCATGTACCATTCATTAGATACAAATGTTAACATTATTCGTCTCATTTCATCTCCTGAGCATATACCTCTTATGAACTTTCTCCATTTACTGAAAAAAAATGCTGTAGATCTTTCCTTACTCCTCTCCATCACCACTTTCTCTAGCATGAGCATTTTTTTCAGCTGGCTTATCATCTCTTCTCTTGAGGGAATTTCTCTCACCAACCATTTCTGGAGAATTGCCCTTTTACTTATTATGACTATATCGTGGAAGAGAGATGGTATTGTATCCCCTTCTTTATCCCCTCCCTCTTGATGATAATGGAATAGCCAAGCCATTGGTTCCAGCTCCATGTTCCTATTCCAGATAGTTCGAATCAACCCCTGAACTTGCTTCCAAAATCCCTCAATTTTTCCGCACTGGCAAATCCCATGATATAAGTCCGTTCTTTCTGCACCACATTTCGGACATTTCATCAGTTTGTCTTGTCTAATATTCAAAACATTGAAACCATATATAGCCCTATGCATAAATCTATATTGAGTGTCTCTCCAGATTTCGTTTACTATCTTCTTCCTCATCTCCATCCACCCTTTCAAGATTTTTTTCTTCCCCTTCTTGGTCTCCCAACTGCTTTGCCCATCCCTCTAAAATTTTCCCTGGTATGTTGGGAACTAATGCTTTTCTCAAATCCCTATAGAGACCTGAAATGGTAATCTCATGGATGTCCTTTAATAAAATTGTGTCCAAGTGGTTCACCTCATATTCATTGTTTATGTTGAGTCTTTTCCTCATTATCCCTTGCTTTACCTGTTCATATTGAAGAACCTGGAATGGGCACAAATCATATTTCTCTCTTATTTCCCCACACGTCATCCATCTCCACTCTGTATCATGCATCAAGTTCCTTAAAGTCCTTATCCCCTTCTCCCTCCACTCTCTAAACAGGTCATTGTCCATCCCCTGTGAGAAATCTAGGCTTGCCCAGATGTTAATGAATTTGGAAATATTCCATGCTAGCCCAAACTTTTTCCTAACCGCCTTCCAGTTCATAACTGCGTCCCTACATAGCAATGAGTGTTTAAGATTGGGTGGTAAATTTGGTATGGATGTATGTAATATTGATCTTAGGTCCCATGTCTTACAGAATTCGGCTTCTAAAGTCCAATCAGAGTGTCTACTTGTTTGTCTAATCCAGTCAATTGCATGTCTCAAAATGCAAGCCAAGTTATAGCCTCTAATGTTTGGTAGTCTGATCCCCCCCCTCTCCGTTGGTAGCATTAATTTATTAGCGCTAATCCTCGGTCTCTTTCCCTTCCACAAAAAGTGAGAAAATGCCTTTGTCAATCTTTTAACGTTAGTATGTTTGAGAAGTAATGGGATTGTCTGCATGGGGTAAAGGAGCCTAGAAAAGCTCATCATTTTTATCAGATGATTTCTTCCCAAAAGGGTCAGCGGAAGATTAGCCTACCCCTGCAGTTCTTTCTCTATACGTTCGATTAGTGGGGAATAATTTAAGGAATATAAAGCTTTTGGATCCCTCCCCATCAGCACTCCAAAGTATTTAATTGTTTTTCTGGGAATAGGAATGTCACATAGTGAGCCTCTCTCTCTCCTCTCTTTTTTCTCCCAAAAAGAGTATTTCACATTTATCTTTGTGAAGTCTGAATCCTGTCAATTTCCCGAACCCTTCAATTTGTGCTATAACTTCACTCAGGTGTGTTTGGGACTACTCATAAACAGGACAATATCATCAGCAAACAATGCCGAACACAGTGCTCTTCCCCCCACTTTGATCCCTTCAAACCATCAATCATCATTCAAATGTCTGGCCAATGGTTCGATAGCTAAATTGAATAACAAAGGGGACATCGGGCAACCCTGCCCGGTTCCTTTTAACAAAGGAAACGTTCTTGATAAGAATTTTGGGGGTGTTCACCCTAGCTTGAGGGTTTGCGTACAGCACCTGCACAAAGTTTCTAAAGGCTCCATGCAAACCCAGATGATCTAGCACCTGTTCCAGCCATGACCACCTCACATTGTCAAATGCTTTTTCCGCATCCAAGGTGACCAAGGCTGGAATTTCTCCCCCTCTCTGCTTAGCTATGTCAACTGCCAACATTACTTTCCTAATGTTCGTCACTGCCGAGCGTCCCTTAACAAATCCCGCCTGGGGGAGATCTATAATCTCTGGCAATATCGATGCAAATCTATTAGCCATCAACTTTGCCAAAACTTTCAGATCATGGTTGATTAACGAGATAGGCCTATAACTAGTTGGGTCCTCTAAATTCTTTCCTGCTTTAGGGATGAGCTTTATGTATGCTGTGTTAAGGGTAGCCGAGACACGCTCTCCCCCTAATATCTTATTAAATAACTCCTTCAATATAGGTAAGATTTGTTCCTTTAAAATCTTGAAGAAACTGCCATTAAACCTGTCTGGCCCCGGGGCTTTTGTTGAACTCATCTCTCCAATGACTTCCCCTATTTCTTCCTCCGTGACCTCCCCATTCAATATCTGTAGATGCGCCTCCGTAAACCTAGTCATTTGCATTCCCCTTAACCACTCCTCTCCTCAGTGCCATTATATGAGTCATTGGTCGCCTTCCCCTTGCCAAGTTTGCCATTAATTTTCCTGCCTTATTCCCGTAGCGTGTCAACTCAGCCTCCTGTTGCATCCTGTGCATATTCTCCTTCCTTTCCGCCTAGTTTTCAAAGTCTCCCTTCGCCTCCACCCACTTTGTTTTCGTCACTCTTGATGGTTTTTCCAGAAAGACCGTATATGCTCTCTAACTAACCGACTGGCTTCTTGAAATTTTACTTGCACCTGTCGTTTTGCCTTTGTCTTGTATCCCATCACCTTCCCCCTCAATACTGCCTTGGCCGTCTCCCAAAACAACCCTATCTCTCCTCTATGCTCCTGATTCGTCAGTGTGTAGCCCATCCACCACTCTCTCAAAATCCTGTGAAAGTTTTCATCTGTCGCCAAGAAAGTTGGGAATCGCCAAATATAGTCCTGTGCTCTCTGAGCTTTGTCAGCTAAGCTTGCTACCACTGGACTATAGTCTGAAATCACAATTTTTTCTATATCAATCTCCTCCACACTCTGCATCAAAACCTCACTTATCAAGTGAAGATCAATGCGTGACCACGAATCATGCGGGTGTGAGTAGTGCGTAAACTCTCTCTCTTGTGGATGATACAATCTCCAACTGTCGTGTAGGGACGTGGCTTCTAACATCGCTTTTAAAGGTCCCTCTGTATGCCTCCCCTGTTTCCCCTGGCTTCTCCTGTCTTCTTCCTGGGAGACTACAGTGTTGAAATCACCTCCCACCATTTTACACACTTCCCCATCAAGTAATATCCTGTTTGTTATGTTTCAAAAAAAAAATTTTTGTACCGTTGGGAGCGTAAACAATGTGGATACTAAAAGTGCCCCGAGTGCCTGAGATCTTGATATGTAGGTATCTTCCTTCTTCGTCTGATTCTTGTGACTCCACCGTGTGTGCCAAACTCTTGTTGATCATAATGAGCACTCCTGCCCTCCTACCATACACCTTTCCCACCCACATCTTGTTCATACTGAAGAAATTCTCTTTCTGCAAATGTGTCTCCTGCAATAAAGCAATATCAGTTTTAAGCCTCTTGAGGTGACGTAAAATCATACTTCATTTGTCCCTTGACATTCCATGTTACTATCCTAACCATAATCCCTTAAAATGGTTGCTCTTTTTCCCAGCCATGTTGCATGAACTAGAAAAATTACTTTCCAATTCCCACCCTCCCCCTCAACTAATTGCTTGAAACCACCCTCGTTTTCAACTGTACATAAACATTTTTCCACTTCCATTTTTTCTGAGATGCTTAATTAACCTCCCAAACCATCGAACCATCTTGATTGACACCCCTTTCCTGTTGTCTTCCTCCTCCCCTCTTATAATCTCCCACCAATTCCATCCTCTCCAATCATTTTTTGCTGATTTACCAAGATATGACACTTCTAGTTAGGAGACAGGGAAAAGCACAAGACATAACAATATGTTTATCACTGTATATGGGTCCTATTTTATGTAATATTTTATGTACTGCTGTTTGTATTGCTGCTGTAATGCTGTAATTTCCCCCCGGGATCAATAAAGTGTATCGTATGGGCAGCACGGTGGCTCAGTGGTTAGCGATGCAGCCTTGCAGCGCTGGAGTCCTAGGTTCAAATCCCACCAAGGACAACATCTGCAAGGAGTTTGTATGTTCTCCCCGTGTTTGCGTGGGTTTCCTCCGGGTTCTCCGGTTTCCTCCCACATTACAAAGACATACTGAAAGGGAATGTAGATTGTGAGCCCCATCGGGGACAGCGATGATAATCTGTGCAAACTGTAAAGCGCTGCGGAATATGTTAGCGCTATATAAAAATAAAGATTATTATTATCGTATCGTATCGTATATCTCCTCCCAACGGTCCAAAAAATTACAGTCTCTACTTCCTCATCTCAAATCACAAGCGACCGTTTCTTCCTCATCTCTTCCGAGTTGACGTTGCCGTGTGTCGTTTTTCTTTTGGACTTTCCACCCGGATGCCCGCTCGACTCCGCTCTAATTCTGGATCCAGTCTATCTGAAGATGATCTGATAGAAACAGAGCCTCCTCCATCCGATTCCGTATCAGTCCCCTCTTTTTCATTCTTGTCCTGTCGTCGTGACCATCCCTCCTGGGTTAACATCCGCTCCGCTTCCAATGGGTCCTGAAAAGTCTTAGTTGCTCCATCTGGCCCTCTTACCCTCAATATTGCAGGGTAGAGGAGCTGGAATTTAATGTGTTTGTGGTAAAGAGTTGTGCACACCTGGCTAAAAGCTTTTCTTTTCCGGGTGACTTCCACAGAGTAGTCCCCAAATATTAAGATCTTATGTCCTTGGATACACAGAGGTTGCTTTCTGTTCCTGAAGGCCCTCAGGATTTCTTCCTTGTCTTTGTATTCTAGATATTTGACTATGACCTGACGTGACCTGGACCTTACTTCTTGCCTGGATGTATCATCTGTATTGGTCCCTCTCTCCTCCCGCCTCGTCATCTGCCCCACTCTGTAGGCTCTTTCCACATGACAGCTGTGTGTTAAGCCCAGGGCCTGTGGAAGTTCTTTCTCACAGATTGCATCCAGCTGGCTTGACATCACTGACTCCTGCAGTCCCACCACTCTCAGATTGCTCCTCCTTGACCTGTTTTCCAGGTCATCAATTTTTTCTTTCATCAACTGGGTGCTCGTTCCTAATTCTTTAAATCTGCTCTCCAGCCGTGCCAGTGTATCTTCAGCATTGGACACCCTCTGTTCTGCCTCAGCCAGCCGGACATTCTGATGCTCTATGTCCTTCTGTAATCCTGCTAAAGCCTCTTTCACGGTAACCTTAAGAGCTTCTCTGACCTCTGCAGCTAAGTGATCTGCCACTTCTCTGGCCAGTCTGGAATAGTTCATCTCTCCCCCACTCAGCCTCTGTGATTCATTATCAGGTACAGTGTTTCTACTCCTCTGTTTGTCAGCGTTCTCTTCATGGAGCCACTGCTGCTGATTCTCCCCTTCAGCTCCCTCCACTCTCTGCTGGCACCATACTGAGACCGCACACCGCCCCCACTCTGGATGCTGTCTCCACTCTGCTTGGTGTATCCCCACTCCTGAGGAGATACCGCTCCATGCACTGACCCTCAGTGAGGTTATCAGCTGTTTTCTCACCTTCTTGGGGAGTCTTCTTGTCGTTTTTGTGAGATTTAGTGCAGTGGTTAGCCGGAGCTTCTCACCTCCCTCACATCACAGCGCTGGAACCGGAAGTACTCCGAAATAATTTTAAGACAATGACATTTAAACAATAAAATCAGCATTTCTTATGTAAATCCTTAATTCTGCCTAGGAAATATAATAGTAAAATATATTCCAGTAATAATAGAAAACATGGTAGTGGAAAGGTTAAGAAGCTGTAATTTAAAAAAAAAAATGACCCCAAAACAGCTCTGTCATATTCATTTGTCAATTTACAGAAATTTACTGTATTGTGTGAATAGAAATTTGTGATCATAACAAATGCATCAAATATGTTACAAATTCATCAGTCCAAAGCATGAAAGCAATGTGTTTTTCAGTATAATTTGTTTGTCAATAGGACTTTTTTTTAGATTTAAAACTATGCTTGATATATATAAAAAGTTATTTTGGAGAATATTATTAATTTGTTCTTTAAAAAAGGGCACATATTTAGAGACTCGCATTCTGTACTGCGATTTTCTCTTTTTTTCTGTTTAGAGCTACTTGAATTTCCTCATTTGATGCAGAGCTTTGTAAAGCCCTGAACAGAGTGTATGAATAAGATAAATGTGAGCTTGAATTGCATGCCATCAATTTGCTTGGTTGTCACTGTCAAGAAGGTGGATAGACTTTACTTATCAGTGTCAAATCTTCAATATCTAATGTCTTTTCAATGAGCATTGTGCAGCACATTAGATGGTGTGCGTAACCGTGCAGAGGATGTGATGTCTGGGGACACTTAATGCTACATGACTGATTTACTAAGGTCTCTTAAATAAACACCAAATAAGCTTCTCTTTTTGGCCTATTCAGATGCAGCCTTTTAATCACTGATATTTCTTAACTAAATGTATATACATATATATTATATATGCTTGGACTATGAGCTGAAAATTAGGATTTCTACAATATTTTACATAATAAAAATGATCAAAGCTTTCATAATTCAAATTTGCCATCTTTCGCAATTTTTTTTAAAAAACATTTCATTTGCAGCTGATTGATTAGCCATTAATCTAAATACTGTAAATCCTACCATTGTCCTGAAAAGATGAGTATAACACTTTGAGGTCTCTTACTTGTATTTAGTGGCATAGCTATAGGTTCAACTCAGGAATATGGCAGTTGTTTACTATTGTAGAGATGCTCTTTAAAAGTGGCTTTAAACACCCTAGTGGAGACCTCAGTGGATATCTATGCATTCCTGAATCTAGGTTCTCATCTTTTTTGGCAAAAATGCACGGCTCCATCCAAGCATCCAGATTTTAAAAGAGGTCATTCTTGAAGAATGGAAAAAGATCTTACAATATTTTGCCAAGAATTAATGAAGATATGCAAAATAATGAACATATACAAAAAAAGATGGCGCTAGCATCCCTAGCCATGCCTGTGTTAACGTAGAAGGCTTCTGTTAACATTTACCTGTTTGCTCTAACGTGTCCTGCTTTTTGCTAATAAAAATGAATAAATAATTACGGTATTGCTCACCTACAGAATAGAACCATAAAAGTCAATGACTACTGATTAAACCCCTTTCCAAGGAGGAGATATTATAGCTTTCAGCAATGATCATGATGATAAGCAATTGTCTATATAAACATGTGCAACCTCCGTAATAAATTTGAATTCTACTAATGACTGACCCTGCAATCACGAGTGGGTCTTCCTACGTGTACACGTTTATCTGTTAAGATGATATCACACTCTTAGTGTATGAACCTAACATCCATATTTAAAACGCTACTGCTTGTCAACTAGTGCACTCCTGCCAGGCATCTGTTCCATCTGTATGCAATGGTAGTTATAGGCCCTTAAGGAATATTTGTTACACAGTTGGTCTGGTATTAATGGTGTTCTTTTCTTTTCAGATATCCACTCCCCAGACAAGAAAAAGGAATTCAAGACACAGATTTGCACTGCTTGTAACCATCAGTCATTAGCTGATGAATATTACAAAGACTTATGTCCCACCTGTCTGTCTCCTGATATATCTACCTCCATTCAATCAGAAGCTTCATCCTTTTTCAAATGGTTCAAGGGTCATTTTTCAGAAGCTTTAATTGACTTCAAAAGTTCTTAAAAGCAAAAGTCAAACAAGCAACATAGAGGACCTTCTCCTTGAGTAGTGATTTCCTCTTCATCTTTACAGTCTGAAGGAGTAGAAGGAAAAAGTACTTCTTACTGGCCTGATGATTTCCCTATGGACTACCTATATTTGCTTCATGATTTAGCTCCATCTACTGTAAAAGCTGTCGAAAAGCAGTGGAATCTGACAAAGTCACAGAATATAAAGCAAAGAAGCAGAAGCTATTTTTTCCACTGCTGAAAGAGTTCATTTTTGGTGCATCTGATTTTAAATAAAAGTCTTCAGAGTGAAAGGGTTCAAAGACATCCATAGGGTGGACCCTAACATACCTTATAGTGGGGTTCCTACAAAAGTGCATCTCACAGTTGCTAGATTGGCTAAGAGGTCTGTCTTCCCTGCAGAAGAGACCTCTCTCCTTAAAGACCCTATAAAGAGAAAAGTAGATTCTCTTCTGAAAAAGAGTTTTGTGGTAGCTATCTCATCCTCAAAGATTTCTTTGGCTTCTGTGCCAGTCGCTAGAGCAATAAGGGTATGGCTCAGTCAGTTGTCAAACGATTTTGAGCAAGGTGTCTTTGGGGAAGAAATCTTTGATAAGCTTCCACTCCTCAAATCCACTGCAAAATATTAATGTGCTGTACTTCTTGATATCTTGAAATGCGTCTCAAAATCTTTGGTACAGCCTACTTGACAGCAAGGGTATTGTGGATAAAACAATGGTCTGGTGATGTTCCTTCAAAGAATAATTTTTATACTGTCCCATTTCAACCTTCAAGTATCTTTGGTTCACCACTGCATGAGATACTCAAGTCCCTGAGTAAAGGCAAAGGGCTATTTTTTCCATAAACCTAGAAAAACCTTCAGTTTTTTTTGTCTTTAGAAGGTACCTCAAGTTTAAAAGAAGGTTTTCTGGAAAGAAACTGTACAGACTAAGCCTGATTCGAACGCCACCAAAAAGAAGTCAACCTTTCATAAGGCTGCAGATTTATCATAACAAATTTTCATTGTCTATAAAAAGAAGAGGAGCCAACTTTTATCCAGTTCACTAACTTCCTCAGATGCATCAGTTTCATCAGCAATAAACAGTTGTTTTTCTTTAGAACTAAAAGATTTTGCCCTAATCGCATTATTATGAATCACAACAAAAATCCAATGGTTTGGTACCTAGTAAAATAATTTGTTCTAAATAAATTCCACTGTATTTCCAGTCCCCAAACCTGGAGAATATAGCATATTGTGATAGAACTCACTAACCATAACAAGTTTCTGGAAAAGAAAAAGTTAAGCATGAAGACTATTCACTCTTTTGTAGCAATGCTCTAGGTGAAAATTTTCTATCAAATCTAGATCTTTGAGACACTTATTTACATGTTCCAATTCTACCTGACCATCTCAGATTTCTTCCACTAGTAATTCCAGTGGGACCCCAAGTATTCTATTATCAGATGACCTGCCTCACATTTGGAATTTTGTTAGCTCTAAAGCCCCCGTTACACTAAGCGAGATCGCTAGCGAGATCGCTGCTGAGTCACAAGTTTTGTGACGCAACATCGATCTCAGCAGCGATCTCGCTATGTTTGACACTTACCAGCGATCAGGCCCCTGCTGTGAGATCGCTGGTCGTGTCAGAAATGCCTGGACATTTCTTTGGTCGTTGAGATCCCACTGGGTAGCATGCATCGGTGTGTTTGACACCTTTTACCAACAATCTCGCTAGCGACTCAATACTGAGACACATAGGAGACACATCGTTACACAGGTCGCTATGGGTCGCCGATGGTTGCTGCGTCGTTGGGAAGATCTGACTGTTTGGCAACTCACCAACGACCACATAGCGACGCAGCAATGATCCCTGCCAGGTCGTATCATTTTTGTCGGGATCGCTGCTGCGTCGCTGAGTGTGACGGTACCCTAAGAGTCTATACCAAATTAACAATGATGCTTGCGGCAGTGGTTAGACTGCAGAGCATATAGGTCATCCCTTATCTCAACAACTGGTTGAGTGATAACATCATTCTAGGCTCAATTAATGGATTATCCTCAGACAACTATGAACTTACTGACCTCTCATAGATGCTATATCAACCTTGCCTAATCTCAACTGTCTCAATCCAGGAAGTTGAGGTTCCTTGGTTTTGTCATAAATACACACCATCTTTCCAACAGGTTATCAAGTTACTAGAGTCATAAACTGGATGTATTAAAAGAAGCATAGAGTCTAGATCTCATGAAGTAGTTATTCTCCTCTACTCCTCCGTGGTCAAACCTTATCTGGAATACTATGTTCAGTCCTGGGCACAACATTTAAAAGAAAAAGAAGAAAAAAACCTGGAGAAAGTTCACAGAAGATCAACCAGAATTGTGAGCAGACTGAAAACAATGTCTTATGAGGAATTGTTAAAGGATTTGGGAATGTTTAGCTTGTAAAAGGAAGGGTAAGAGGAGACTAAATAGCTGCCTACAAATATCTGAATGGATGTTACAGTGTAGAGGAATCATCCAAATTCTCATTTGCACATGGAAACATGAAAAGTTATGGAATGAAACTGAAAGGGAGAAGATACAGATTAGATATTAGAAACATTTTTTTAGAAAATTAGAGTGATCAATGAGGGGAACAGGCTGCCACGAGAGGTGGTAAGTTGTATTTCAATGGAAGTCTTCAAACAGGCTGCACAGACACTGTCTGAAATGGTTTAGATAATCCTGTATTGAGCAGGAAGTTGAACATGATGATCATGGAGGTCCCTTCCAACTCTAACATTCTGTTATTCTTTGATAACTCCAGAGCAGTGTAACTCATCACTACAATAAGTGCAGTACCATGGTCCAAGTTCCATTTTTTCTCTCTTCAAGAAAATATTCTTCAGAGCGGCAACAAGAATCCCTCTTGCTTGCTGTCCCTGATGATGTCTGTCTCCAACACTTCAGAAAGACTGAAAATCTCTACTGCTTCAACATCCTTTGACTCTCCCATTGGATACATCAAGCTCTGGTTAGGCTGCCCATGTTATCAACAACTGGATCCCATGATCCTGGTCAAGCCAAAAAAAACTCCTGTCAACCAACCCCAGGGAACTAAGGGTAACAAGGCTAGCCGTGTTCTATCGCCATCCGATTCTGTTCCAGCAGGCTGTGATTTTCTGGTTCAACAACCTGACCTTTGTTTACTACATCAAAAACCAGGTTGGAACCAAAAGTCCATTATTAGCAGCAGATTTTCTGTAAATTTTCAACTTGTCAAAAACAAATCTCACTATTTCAGTGCATACATATTCCAAAGCTCACAATGTCAGGGCAGATTGGCTAAGCTGCAACAGGATTTTTTCAGTAGAATACAACCTGAACAACAAAGTTTTTCACCAAATTCACAGCAACATTGGTTCTCCCTATCTGGATGCCATGGTTACAAGTCAGAATGTGAAGACGTTCAGTTTTTGCTATTTAGAAACATAGGACCATTCATGGTCCCTTCCTTTCCTAATGTTAGTCTATGCATTTTCTCCACTTCAATTAATCTTAAATGTGATGAACAAAATCTAGGAAGAGAAAGCACAGGCAATGACAATCATTGCCTTCTGACATCACAGAACCTGGCTTCAATAGATGTTACATCTATTGAAAGGTAAATACTTGAATTTTCCTCCTCTGCTAGACCTTTTGATCCAGGGACGCATCCATCATTTACAGTGAAAGAAATAATTATTTGATCCCTTGCTGATTTCGTAAGTTTGCCCACTGACAAAGACATGAATAGTCTATAATTTTAAGGGTAGGTTAATTTTAACATTGAGAGATAGAATATCAAAAATAAAATCCAGAAAATCACATTGTATAAATTATATAAATTTATTTGCATTTTGCAGTGAGAAATAAGTATTTGATCCCTCTGGCAAACAAGACTTTATGCTTGGTGGCAAAACCCTTGTTGGCAAGCACAGCAGTCAGACTTCATGTCAGGAGGAATTTTGGTCCACTCCTCTTTGCTGATCATCTCGTGCTGATGTCTCCATGGTGACCACTGGCCGCAAGATGGGGCCTTCAGGGAAGGTGGCCTGAGAGCTCCTGTTCAGAGCAGGAGCTGACATGCATCCTCCCTGCCTTTCAGACGCTGCCCTGATGGCCTGCAGTGGAGAAGCATTGCAATTGCAGAGTATCAGATCAGTGATCTGTCAGTGTAAAGATGATGTCACATAGTGGGAGAATGCAAAGAAAGAACAAAAAAAGAAATTAAACATTTTAAAAATGTATAAAAAAAGGACAAAAAAATTAAAAATATTATTCCAATAGATTTATTTATGCAGAAAAAATAAGTACACATATTTGGTATTGCTGCATTCGGAACGACCCAACCTATAAAAC
>VIAB01047104.1:4381-18664 GCA_009801035.1 Oophaga pumilio
GCGCGTCGGGGCGCGTTCTCTGAGGCATCCATTGTGCTGCACTTTGGATCCCAGGTAATTGTCTGTATTTTAATTCATCTGGCATTTGGCACGGTCACTGTGAGTGTGTTTTTACACACCACATATCCCTGCACTTTTCACCTTTACTGCTTCATTGCACTTTATATTTTTCAGTGTGGGCACGTTTTTGTGCTAATTCTTTTGGCCTTATTTTTTATTGAGCCAACTTATTGCACATGGCACTAGTATATTTCTAAATTCATTAGGTTGTTGCACGTGTTGTGTTTATTTGATTGGCCTTTATTTAAATTGTGGACCATCACCTGGCTGTATTACCCTTTGAGCCTTTTATTTTACCACATACATTCATATTGGATTTTTGTATACATGATTACATTTATATGTATGCAGAGTTTTATATACAGCTGTTGCAGCCTTTGATATATGTATTTTTTGCCTCATTTTATTATGTTTTTACACATATTTATTCTTATTGTATGTATTCTGCCATTTGATCAATAAAGGCTAATTATTTGTTTATTATAGACATTTTGTAGTATCGATCTTCGTTTTTTCCTTTTCCTTGCCTCTTGGTTTTTCCTTCATGTCCTGGGTGTTTGTTCCTAATCTCAGAATCGTGAAGATCCGTTGAAGCGTTCCAGAGTTATAGCCTCATAGAGAGACAGTGGTCAGAATTGTAAAAATTGGCGCCGTCATTAACGTGCAAACCACCCTTGGGGGTTAAGGTTCCTTCAAACACATCATCTTTCATCTCTCATAAGCTTGCTGATCCGAGGACCAACATATACCCCTTCCTTCAATTTTGCTGTTGAAATGCTGGAGAATTTCTGTGAAATGTACTGGAACCCTTGTGAATTTGTCTTTGCCATGGCTTTCGCAAAGTTTTTAATCAATCCCAACTTTATATGTAGTGGAGGAAGAAAGATTTTTGTTGGAGCAACTGAAGGTTTTATGATGAACATTGTCTCTATCTGGAGCATAGATGTTTCTCTGTCCCCATCACGATGAACATAATGCTCTACTGTATTTCTACAGTCCCATAAACACAAGAAGCAACAATATTTTGTGAAACCTCCTTCCATTCCCATTAGCAGACCAATCACTTTCAAATCTCCACAGATATTCCATTGATGATGCTTATATTGTATAGCATTCAAAACAACTGACAGATTTTCATAACTTTCCTTTAGATGACATGAGCGAACAATAGGAATTGATGGTTTCATATTTCCATTGTGAAGCAACACTGCTTTCAAACTTCTCTGGGATGAGTCAATAAAAAATCGCCAATCTGCAACAAAATCCTCTTGATTCAGTTTTTCAAATAGGCCATTGTTACAGCACACCACTGGTCCATCAACTGTGAAAAATTGTGTTAAAGTGTTACTTCTGTTTCGGTAATAACACACCTTGACATCATCATGAAGAAGATTCTCCTGTTTCAACCTAGATGTAAGAAGTTCAGCTTTATTTTTTGACAATGAAAGGTCTCTGATGAGATCATTTAATTCATGTTGAGTAAAGCCTTCTGGCTGCTCGGCTGCTCCATCAGGTACATACACATCTTGACTTGAGGTCTCCATGTCTTCGCCAGTAGCTTCAGCTCCATAGTCTTCATAGTCTACTTCATTTTCATCCAATCCAGACAACGGTGGTACAGGAACTGGCAAGGTACCATCATGTGGAACTGGCCTAATCGCAGATTCAAGTTCAGGGTAATTAATCTTATGTTTGTTCTTTGTAGAAAAGCCCTTCAGTTTGACAAAACAAAAGTAGCCGTCATCACTATGATTTTTGGGTTCTTTCCAAATGATGGAAACAGCAAATGGCATAGCCACTTTCCACATATTCAACCAGTCACGAAGACCATTTGAACAACTTGAGCATATCACATGAAGGGGCCCAGCTTTTGTCTTGATCACAAAGTGGACACTTAAAGTATATCTGGTACATCTTTTTAATATCATGAGTGATTGTAGTTGGCCTTTTGGTGTAAAAGAACCACACACAAAGCAGAATCTGTTCGGATGATTGATACACTGTCAGGGCATTTTTCTCCTTTAAATCAGATCAAACAGTAGATTAAGTTCAGTTCAATGGTGGTGACAAACTAAAAATAAAAATGCGATGAACCGACCGACTATATGTAGATATTTCCCCAGAGATGACAGAGGCAGCTTGTATTTAGAACTGATATTACTGGAGGTAATCTGGTAGATAACTATGTACAGTTGTGAGGTAAACGGGTCAGCCTATTCCTTACAGATGAACATTTGCAGACAGGCAGTTTCTCAGTGTGATATTGGCTTCTTTCAGGTTCTCTCTCTGTGGAGACTCTCATTCAGTTACACCTCAGTGGCTGAGCTGTTTTCTTCCCTTTGAGGTGACTAGCCCTCCCAGAAATGCAGTGAAAATCCTCTCACAATGGTAGCTGTCTGCTGCCTTCCCTTCTATCTCCCTGTGGCAGGGCTCAGATCCCGGTAGAGGCCTGTGTCCTTTCAGAGTCTCACATACCAGTCCTTGCTGCCATCACCATCCTTTTCTGACTGACTCAAATCTTACCACCGCATAACAGTTAGCTCCTCCCCATAACATGTGACTTTCCGAGAAGCTGTCATTGGTTGACTACGCTGTCAAAACTCCTTCCCATAAAACTAACTAAAACCTTTACTGATGTTGTTCCTGTAAGAAATTTCACAATTAATTAAGACAAGCAAAGAAATGGGAATAACATAGGAAAAACCACATACATTGAAAATGCATAAATATCGTAATAACAAAAATACTTCTATCTCAGAAACTTTATGTGATAGAGCAAAACTAAGCATATTTTTGGAATCAGCATATCAAACTCCATAAAACAGACATATTTCCTTTGCTGATGATTTTTGTGTGTTGACCAGTGTTATTTGCATAATAACATAATAATATCATTAATTTTCTGAAGTGATCCTTGGCGGCCCCCAACACTGGTCAGTACTGAAACACAACAATCCCCAGTCGCACCACTCCAAATGGGTTGACAAATTGTCATGGTCCTGCCTGAACCAATGTATTGTTCCTTGGGAACCATCCCAGCGGGAAATAACCACACATAGTAATAGGGGTCACAGTACCTCAAATGGGAAGATGGTCCCATTATAAAAGGCCATCCCTGACCTTCTGACCTTCAGGACAAATTGGCACGACCCCTTGCGACATAGTGCCGCCAAACCTTAACCGTTTTTTCCAGACCTTTTCTTAGGTCTAAGGACCACAGGTCCAAACCCACCTCATTCAAGTGTACCCCGTCCTTCCTGAGAAAATTCAGATCCACAACCTCCAGTTCACTATGTCTCACGACCACGCCCCCATTCCTGATCACAAAACTAGACACTGTCCTGTTCACATGTCCCTTGACGGATGTGTAATAACCTGCAGGTACTGGTGATGTCGCCACGGATCAGAGACAGATCAAGCGTTAAAGGGTTCATTTACAGGGGATAGATTCTCCATGCAGGGAGGAGCTGTAAGGGTTGCACTGACAGAGCAAAATGTAACTTCAAACAATATGCTTACGCTAAGCAAGTTTAACCAACAGTTCAGCCAAACAAAAGAAGAAGAAAAGGTTATTCAGGAAACTTATCAGTTCAATGAAACCTTGATTGTAGAGATCGTCTCCTCCAACGTAGGCACCGTCAACAGCGGCACTTGTGGTCTCCAAAGTCTCTCTCCTCTTCTTAGGGAACAACAACGGGGAAACACTTTAGGAAAGCAACAGAAAGCTGGAGAAACGCTGTGGGACTAAGTATCTCCTGATCTAAGACTCTTGGTGTCTGGCTAACAGTCTCTCCGAAGAAACAATGCTGCACAAGCTGTGTAATCTCTCTCTGGAACACTTAGGGGCCTCGGCTTGCCACTGCGGTCACCGAGGCTGCGCACTCGGGTCACTGTCTCTGCACTGTCAGGGGGAAAGTCTCCTCTGGTCATGGAGGCCTCCGAGTCCATGCCCTCACATACAGCCTTCACTATGGCTCGTACCTCAGCCTCAGTGCTCTCACGGGGATCACTCTCTCTGGGAGCGTGGTGCTGCAGCCTGCTTTCTCTCTGGTGCGCTCCCCTCTCTGGTGCGCTCTGCTTTCGCAGCCTCTGCCTGCACACTTTCCGGTCCACTGCCCCTTCCTCTTCCTCTCTGCCCCCAGCAGTCACATGGTCCAGTCCTTCCAAGGCAGAAAGTCTTCCCCCGGCAACCCTGCTGTCTGGCTAAGTGGTTCCGGATAAGGAGCAGGAAAGGTAACCTCCTTTGGGCTCTTCTTCCTCTTCACCCACTTACAGATGAACTTAAGATTTATATCTGCTGGATTCCCAACAGCCGATCTGCTTCATCGCCATTTCACTTAAACACCACCTTGCTGCCTCTGTGGCAGCCCCAATTCTAAACGAATGGGATGCAAACTCAGTTTAATTCAATCCAAACCTGCCTATGGTTTTACAAAAAAATACAATAAATTGAAATTTAGATAGGGCCTTACCATGCTCATGAATCAAAAGGGGGCCCTGCACCACCTTAAGCCTGTGGACCAGCTAAAACTCTACACGTTGAACGGGCATACCGTGAAGCCATGTATCCTATATAGAACCACTTGTTTTCCTTTCTCATACTGATCCATTTTTGAATGGCACAAAGTACATAGTAGCTGTATCCTGTAAACAGGACACATCCCAGCAGTCCTATGATACCACTGTATGGCTGACCAATTCGCTGATCCTGAAAGTGCTGGGAAAAGCAAGGGAAAAAGCTGCACCAAACAATTCCTTGAACTCTTTCAAGCAAACCTCTTTTAAACTGCTAATCAAACTGTTTAATAACTCAAAAGAAATCAGCCACCTTCTATCTTTGACTACCAAACATCTCTTATTGCCCTTTAAAGAACATTGAACCATAAATGCCTTTGAAATATCATTAGTACCCAATATTCTAAACCAGAAGGACATACCAGTCAACTTTTTCAATATCACAGAACTAGACACCTGTCGTGAGAAACAATCCGCAATAAAGTACAGGAACAGTGGTAGCAAATCACCACTCCTACCCTCACTACCCAACCTTTTACAGAAAACCAACCTGTTATGTTTCGGTAACTGAGGAGTGCAGGAAAAAAGGCAATACACCAGAGAAGTTGGAAACTATGAGATTGCAGTACCCTGACTAACCACCGCAACTAGAGGCAGCCGTGGAGCGTTCCTACGATGGTCCTAGACGCCTCGTCACAGCCTGAGAAACTAACTACACCTACAGATAGAAATAGGAAAACTATCTGCCCCGGAGCAGAACCCCAAAGTCAATAGGAAGCCCCCAAACATGTAATGGCGGTTAGACAAGAGGAAATACAAACACAGTAAGAAAATAGTATGAGCAAATGCTGGGGCCCAAACTATCTAAATAGAAAAGGATAGGAAGGGTACTTACTGCAATCTCCAAAAACCCTGAAAACAAACCAACAATACTAATTTCAAAATCACCTGAGATCACACGACCTCTGCCACCTAAATTAGCTCTCTGGTGCAGCAAAAGGAAAAACAGCAGCCACTGAAAAAACTGGAAAAAGCAAAAGAACTTACATCAGTGGCTGTACAAAACTGAGAGGGCAAAAGCCCCCAGAAGGGACCAGAAGGTCCCCACAGAAAAGCAGGAAAAAATACAAAAATATAGCAAAAACACAAAATAAGAAAATGTCTTATCTGAAAGCAGGAGATGCAGACACGACACAGCAGGCTACAAGGGAAACTGGAAAGAAGGATTCAGACCAGAACAATTGATCACCGGCAACCCTGATGGGGAAATGACTCCCTTATATAAGACCAATCCGTGGCACCTGATTCCCAGTCTTCACAATCCTCATTAGTACCGCTTGTAACCACCAGAGGGAGCCTCTGCTCAGAACTCATCCCAAACCAATTCACAACACCAACCATTCTTTCCAAGTCGTTTCATAACTCGGCCTGGTAGCTTCTCTTACTGACTGTAACATTAACTCCCAAGCTATCCGAAGGCCAGGCTCCATAGATGATCTGGGCAGGGGGTGAAAGTGAGAAATGGAATCAACTATGCAATTTTTTACACCAGGCACATGCTAGCCCTCAACCATGTATTCAACTCCAGACTTAGCAACACTAAATGTCTTGTCTTGAGGAACCAGTAAACCATCTACCTTGAAAATATGCGCCAAAACCAAGCATGGGCACCTGATGCCTCCGTAAACAATTTCAACTCCGAGCTGTCGACTCATTCTGTCAAAATTGACCTACCACTATACTGTTCCAAAAAAGAGACCAAACTCTCAAAGCAACTCTGTGACTGGCAGATAATCGTATAAAATGAGCCATGTTATGGACACCTGACGTCGCCCTGGACAGCCGTCTGCAAAATATCTGGGCCTCTGGCATGATACAACATGTGAAATTTAATTTACCTAGGAAGGATTGGAGCTGCCTCAAGCTCACCTTTTTACTCTCTAAGGCATACTGCACCTCTGCCCTCAAATCTAGCTCCTTATCCATAGGTAATCGGCATTCTATAGACAAAGAATCCAGTTCTATACTCCAAAAACGCATAACTGTCAATGGACCCTCAGTTTTCTCTGGAGCTAAAGGAATTCGAAAATTCCTTTCCATTTGTTCAATTGTATATAGAAGCATCGATCATATCGTATATCCTGCTGGACCGAGACACAAGAAATTATTCAGGTAATGTAGCAATGACTGTTGGCCCCACTACTGGCTAAATACCCATTACACGAACTTATTAAAGGTCTCAAAATATGCACATGAAATTGGGCAAAACAATGGCATATTTGACATAAACGGTATCCTAAAACCAAGCTTAAAACCGTCTTCTAACAATTCAGCTGCCAATCTGGATAACCCCTTAGGTGCTGCAACATCACCTAGATTCTCACTGGTGTTGGCCCCTTTCTGGTCAGCATCACCAATATCTCCCTTTGCCTTTTTGAAGCATTTGGCCTGTGCGCTATTTCTGCTGAAAAAGGAGCACTCATGTTAAAAGCGACAGCTTGTGCCATATCGGCATCGGCTGTCATTAAACTGTCAACAACATCCTGGCCTCTGATTGGCTGAAGGTGTTGGACCCCCCCGCCCCTGAATGAAAAGGCTGTGGAGTAGAACAGGCTGTGACCATAAGGCGCATCCATAATGCTGTGTCCTAATGTTCCCACAGTACACGTGGTCTCACAACCTTTCTCTGCCTGAATTGCTCATTGTAATGTAGCAAAACAGTGCCACCAAAAACCCTATGGGCTTCACCAATAGAAGCCATATAGCAGAACTATGCTAAACAGTTCTGGGGGGCCTTTTCCCCTATCACACTTGCCAAAATCACAAACGCTTGAGGCCAATTTGAAAAGGTACAGGGTATTAACCTAAACCGCCTTTTCTCTTCCTCCTCTTTATTATTATTATTATTATTATTGATATAGCACCATGGATTCCATGGCGCTGTACACGAGAAGGGGTTACATACAAATTACAGATATCACTTACAGTAAGCAAACTAACAATGACAGACTGGTACAGAGTGGAGATGACCCTGCCCTTGCGGGCTTACATTCTACAGGATGTGGGGAAGGAGACAGTAGGTTGGGGGGTTACAGGAACTAATGTGTTGGTGAGGCAGTAGCTCCGGTAGTGGTGAGAAAGCAGCAGGGCCATTGCAGGCTGTAAGCTTTCTTAGAATCATAGAATGGTAGAGTTGGAAGGGACCTCCTGTGTCATCTGGTCCAACCCCCTGTTCAAAGCAGGATTCACTAAATCATCCCAGACAGATATCGGTCCAGCCTCTATTTGAAGACTTCTATTAAAGGAGAACTCACCACCTCTCGTGGCAGCCTGTTCCACTCACTGATCACCCTAACTGTCAAAAAGTTTTTTCTAATATCTAATCTGTGTCTCCTCCCATTCAGTTTCATCCCATTGCTTCTAGTCTTTCCTTGTGCAAATGAGAGTAAAGATGATCCTTCTACAATGTGACAGCCCTTGAGATATTTGTAGACAGCTATTAAGTCTCCTCTCATTCTTCTCTTTTGCAAGCTAAACATTCCCAAATCCTGCAACCGTTCCTCATAGAACATGGTTTGCAGACCAGTCACCATTCTAGCCGCTTTTCTCTGAACTTGCTCAAGTTTGTTGATGTCTTTTTTAAAATGTGGTGCCCAAAACTGGACACAGTATTCCAAATGAGGTCTGACCAAAGAGGAGTAGAGGGCAATAATGATTTCACATGATCTAGACTGTATGCGTCTGTTAATACATCCTAGAATTGTATTTACCTTTTTTGCTGCTGCATTACACTGTTGACTCATGTTCAGTCTGTGATCTGTTAGTATACCCAAGTCTGTTTCACATGTGCTGTTACTTAGCCCTATTCCTCCCATTTTGTATATGCTTTTTTCATTTTTATTGCCCAGATATAGTACTTTGCATTTTTCCCTGTTAAAAACCATTCTGTTAGTTGCTGCCCACTGCTCCAGTTTATATCTTTTTGAATCCTCTCTCTCTCTTCTCCAGTATTAGCTATCCCTCCTAGCTTTGTGTCCTCAGCAAATTTAATCAGCTTACCCTCAATTCCTTCATCTAAATCATTGCTAAAAATGTTGAACAATACAGGGCCCAGGACAGAGACCTGTGGTACCCCACTTGAGACATTCTTCCAACTGGATGTGCAGCCATTTACGACGACTCTTTGGGACCGATCACTAAGCCAGTTATGAATCCACCTAAGAGTTGCCTTGTCCATTCCATACTTAGTCATTTTTTCAATAAGGATTGTTAGAGTTACTTTGTCAAATGCTTTGCTGAAGTCAAGATATACTATATCTACAGCATTTCCCTAATCCACCTAGTCAGTGATTCTGTCATAGAAGGAAATTAAGTTAGTCTAACATGACTTATTAGTTACAAACCCATGCTGACTCTGTTTAATCACTTTATTCTTATCCAGGTACTTACATACATGTTGTTTAATAATTTGTTCAAAGATCTTTCCTGGTATAGAAGTCAGACTCACCGGCCTATAGTTCCCTGGGTCCACCTTCTTCCCCTTTTTGAAGATAGGAACAACATTTGCTCTTCTCCAGTCTTCTGGGACCTTCCTTGTTCTCCAAGAATTTTCAAAGATTATGGAGAGTGGTTCAAGAATTTCTTCTGCTATCTCCTTCAGTACTCTGGGGTGTAATTCATCTGGACCTAGAGACTTGAATTCATTTAGGTTAGCTAAGTGTTTCCTCACTATTTTTCTGTTTATAGATACAGTTATATGAAAAAGTTTGGGCACCCCTATTAATCTTAAGCTTAATGTTTTATAAAAATTGGTGTTTTTGCGACAGCTATTTCAGTTTGATATATCTAATAACTATTGGACACAGTAATGTTTCTGCCTTGAAATGAGGTTTATTGTACTAGCAGAACATGTGCAATCTGCATCCAAACAAAATTTGACAGGTGCATAAGTATGGGCACCTCACTAGAAAAGTGACATTAATATTTAGTAGATCCTCCTTTTGCAATCTCCATAAGTTTTGCACAGATACACAGTCCGTGAAAAATCATGGTTATGTGGACTGCCTCATAGAGTATAATGGTTACCTGTAGTTGTGAAAAATATGGATAGAATTTGTACGTTTAACACTGACAGCTGCATGAGACTGTTGTCTGACTTACCAATAGGGGGAGTGACCACTTACAGTGCCTAGGGCAGCATGAATGCCAAATACAGCACTGGGCATAGTTAGGACCTGGGATACGAGAAGAGCCTTAACGTGGCTCCCAGGTACACATAAATTGGCCTTTTTATGCGCTAAGACTTCTCAATTTTTCATATTTCTAAGGCAGTGATGCAATTCATTTTTCATATTTTTCATATTTTCATATTTTGTGTCCGCAAGCTATAGCGCTACAGTGTGCTACCTTTTTTTTTATTAAAGAAGCTCTATTGTCACACGCTTGGTGAGTATCCTGAATAATTTGCTGCAAATAAAACAGCATCCTACAAACTCAATGCTTAGCTAATGTCTTAGGTAAACTATTCCTGACCAATTCACCCTCCACCCCGCTGTTACATTTGTAACTGTGTATTTTTTCATGAACTCATATAAACTTTTTTGTTCAAATTAGTCTCTATTTTTTCAGACATAAAATAGTTTTCCAATAAATAAATTGATCAAATTGCCCTTTTTTCCAAAAATGGTTTTATGGTTTCACATATGTCTTGCATTGGTGACTTGTGTTCATGGTACTGTGGTAGAAGCAAAGTTGAACTTTGGGATCCTGAAAAATGCAGCTAAAAATGCAGCAAAACCTGTTTTTTGTAAGCAGCTTCTTTACTACAAAGAGAGCAGGTTTTGCCTGCAGAAAAAAATCGCAGCAAAAACGCAACATGTGAACATAGCCTTAGGCTTCTAGGGGTTCTTATAAAATATTGCAATTACTTTCATAAAAATTATTTCACACAGGATGTAAGAAGTTCTGGCTGAGATGCTGGAACTCGATTGTTGGCCAAGCATGGTTCTGCTGCCACCTGCTCTTCTCCCTCCGCCACCTTTAGCCAGTTTTCTGGTGACAGTTGACCATGCACAAATATTCACTACAATACCTAAAGGGATTCCCAGACTTTTGTTCACTGACCCCAAGAATAGCATGCTGTACTGTCATTACCATAGAATCATAGAATGGTAGAGTTGGGTCAATCTGCTCAAAGCAGGATTCACTAAATCATCCCAGACAGTCTGTTTGAAGACTTCCATTGAAGGAGAACTCACCACCTCTTGTGGCAGCCTGTTCCACTCATTGATCACCCTGTCAAAAAGTTTTTTTTAATATCTAATCTGTGTCTCCTCCCTTTCAGTTTCATCCCATTGCTTCTAGTCTCTCCTTGTGCAAATGAGAATAAAGATGATCCTTCTACAATGTGACAGCCCTTGAGATATTTGTAGACAGCTATTAAGTCTTCTCTCAGTCTTCTCTTTTGCAAGCTAAACATTCCCAAATCCTGTAACCATTCCTCATAGGACATGGTTTGCAGACCGGTCACCATTCTGGTTGCTCTTCTCTGAACTTGCTCCAGTTTGTTGATGTCTTTTTTAAAATGTGGTGCCCAAAACTGGACACAGTATTTCAGATGAGGTGTGACCAAAGAGGAGTAGAGGGGGATAATGACTTCACGTGATCTAGACTGTATGCTTCTGTTAATACATCCCAGAATTGGATTTTCCTTTATTGCTGCTGCATCACACTGTTGACTCATGTTCAGTCTGTGATCAATTAGTATACCCAAGTCTTTTTCACATGTGCTGTTGCTTAGCCCTATTTCTCCCATTCTGTATATGCTTTTTTCATTTTTATTGCCCAAATGTAGTACTTTGCATTTTTCCCTGTTAAAAACCATTCTGTTAGTTGCTGCCCACTGCTCCAGTTTATTTATATCTTTTCGAATCTTGTCAAAACACTGAATCTTTTCTGACCTTCTTTACAGGCACTGTTCTCCTTCACCCAATAGAGCTCAGTGTGAATATAAAGCTGCGTTCCTGCAGAAGTGTCAGGATAAGCTCCTATTTATAACTCAGTAATAAGGTGACACTGTAATACTGTGATTTTCCTACTGCAGAGAACTGGCTGTGATGGTCACTAGCGGTAATTAGAAGGATATTAGAATCAGGCTGCTAACTGGAAACATCATCTCTTCCTTTTCTTCCTCAGTAAGCTCTGTTACACCATCGCCAGGTATTGCCTGTCTCTGACTTTTGATCTGAATTTGTAAATGTTAAAAGCAACTAAACACTTTTTATCTTAAATCACACAAAGGAAAGAGAATACATTGTTAGAAAGTCTGGAGAAATGTTGATAGGAAAAAAAATATTAAAGCCCCCACTGGCTAACACCTCAGTAATACTGATTCTACAGTCTCATTCATGGCTGATATCCATATGGTGCAATTGAAGTCAATAGCTTATTAATTGGGCTGCCTTGCGCTCTTTTGCAGATTCTCTTTATGAGAAAAGCTTTATATTTTGTTCTCTAGCTTAATGTGTGGGTTCAGTGCCAAGACTGCGCCCGTTGAAGACTCCTTTTACACTGACGCTTTACAGAAAGTATTATCGAGGCTTCATCAGTAGCAGATTGTAACCACTTCCTTTCCCTCCTCACATTGACTAAGTGCTCTTTTCATACACTACCACAAAGCATTATATCTCTGCAAAGCACATTTTCATTACCTCTTACATTTTGTTTCCTTTTACAGGAACACCAGGAGAACTGTGCCCCTTTGTTTAGACACAAAAATATGGGTAAAAGAAATGGTGAATGTAAAACGCGTTGTACTGACATTTTCAAGTGAAAATTAACCTGTTACTAGGAGTTAAGTTGCTCTCTTTTGTCAAATTGGTAAAAATTATATTAAACCTTTTCTCTGATACTTTGACAACTAAATAATATGGAAGCGAGAGATGTGACAGGGGTTAGTCAAGGACACAAATCAGACAGGCTACTTAACATATGATAGTCTAATACAGTATATTAGTCTCAGAGAAACATAGTTTCCAAATGTCCATCTCCGCAGGTAAGCAGCGGGCATTTCTGGACGCATAGTGGAGATGGGATTTCTTGAAATCCCATCCACTATGCTGTAACATCTGGACGCTGCGGGTTGGACGCTGCGTAAGTACGCAGCGTCCAACCTGCAGCGTTTACTGACCGTGTGCACCTACCCTTTTACTGTCATGTAAAAAATGTAAGGACACCCATGTTTTTTTTAAACATATGTGGACATATCAAAATTAAATCTTTATTCAGACATAATATAAAGATAAAGGTGTCATAGGTGAGCAAACAATGTTAATTTACTGAAAATATGCTACATGCTTCTGTATAAAAGTAAGGGATCCCCCCATACACAGTAAAGAACAGTCAAACAAACCATTGACCCATCATTGACAAGATGACTATCTTATACAGCGTGAGGCAAATGCATGCTCATCTGAACTGAGTGTTTGTGTGTGGCGGGATAGGAAAAAAATAGGAATTCAACTATTTTTGGGTGTAAAGGCATTATAATTCTCTAATACTTGCTATTGCCTCCTTTGGCAGACATAAGCTCTAGCAGACTTTTATTAGAATAGTTGCTGACTTTTTTTTACAATACCTCTATGTATCCTAATTCAGATCTTATCTCAGTGGCAATTACATCTGGGTTTGGTCTTAGCCATTCCAGAACTCTTCTTATTTCTCAGGTCAATATTTGGTGTATTTATTCCTATGTGTATGGTCCTTACCCAATTTCTGCTGAGCTTTAATCTTCTGACAGATGGTCTCATATTATATTTCAAACAAATAAGGCAGCACTCTGTAGCGCTATAGCATGCAAACATGAAATATGAAAATTGAATTGCATTACTGGGCTAGAAATATGAAAAATTTTGAATGCTTACCGCATAAATTGGCCAATTCATGTGTACCTAGCAGCCACGGTAAGGCGATTCTTGTTGCCAGGACCTAATGCCAATCCTCTCTTAGACAGTCTACATATTCAGAGCACAGGAAATGCGTCTGCATGATAACTTTGATAAAAATTATATAAATGTATATCATTTGTATAAAAGAGTTAATAAAATTTCTTGAAAGCCCAAGGTGCATAGAGTTTAGTACAGTTTATCACTTTCAGCTATATTATTTTTGGGCTTAGTTGGTGCATGTTACCTTGTCAGGTAACAGTTACGGAAAGGTAGTTTTGCAATTTACCATCAAGCCTAAACCCCATGATATACAGACACAGATCAGTAATGTTTAACAGAATATGTTCTGTACAGTAATAGAACTGTATGTCCTATGCAATGTGTTTAACAGTCAGATGACTGCAATTTTTTTCTAGTTCTCATAGAGCATTAATTCGGCTATTCTTTCCGTTCAGCTTGTCCCAAAGCCTATTGTTGTATATAACCCCTGACTGCCTGTATAATTACTTGAAAGCTACTGACTATACAGGGTGGTCCAAAAGTAGGTGGACAGAAAATAATAACCCTAGTACACATACTGTCAACCTACTTTTGGACCACCCTGTATATTTCAAGCTGGCAATAACTTTTAACTTTTCCACCTGATCATAGTGAATTTATAAGGTCCTTCACTACAGGGTTAAAGGGCTTGTCCACTAAGCACTTTGTCTCTCAGTAGTCACATGCAGGGGTGAACCTAGCCTCTCTGCTGCCTGAGGCGAAC
>VIAB01047107.1:3582-18661 GCA_009801035.1 Oophaga pumilio
CTCAATGGTTTAAAACAGCAATAGCAGGGTTCTGACAAAGAATGAATGGGTTAATATCCTAGGTTCAAGCACTCCCCCAGTTTGCAAAATTTATTCAGCTACTTTTTTATTTTATTTTTCTCTGTATTTAGATTTTTAAATGTATGAGCAATGGTTTTAAGTGATATACTCCATCATGTTTTATGATTGTTTGGATGTGTTTTACGATGTATATATGTGTTTAAGTCTGATTCTTTCGCCATAAATAACAGACCCTGTATGTGTATGTGTATAGACTGTCTTGAGGAAGTGGTGTGATCACTACGAAATGCGTAGAAATAAAGTCTATTCTCTATTACATCTACTTGGACTCCTCTGGTACATTATCCTGACAGGCAAGTGGCGCAGTCTAATGCCCCATTCTCTTCACCTAGCAAAGGATCATCATACCGGGGCTTGCAGCAGCCGCCAATGCTAAGTGCAGTGGTTGTGTCTCACACAACCATGATAGGTGAGTGAATTTGTAATATTCCCCTTATCTCGGATAAGACCCTATGTGCGCTCTATATTCCTTCTAGCTACCTATGTTACTATGATGTCTCAATGGTCTTCTTGCTTCTTTTGGTCACGTGCTTACACTCATCTGCTTTTGGAGGTTCTCTGACACTTTCTTCACCTTCTGTGACCAGTAGAGATGCTTCTGTTCTGTCTAGGAAGTCTTCATTTTCTTTGATGAGTTTCAAAGTTGCAATTCTTTCTTCCAGACCCCACACCTTTTCTTCTAAAATGGCCAGTAATCTACACTTCTGGCAGGTGAAGTTTCTTCTTCTGGTCGATCTGTGAACATGTAGCACATGTTGCAGCTCACCATGTAGGTTGTCACATCTGCCATGTTGCTACTAGATCCTGCTAACTTGCTGTGTGTCTTCCTTTTTGTGTAATCAACTGTGTTTAACCTTCTTGTGTAATCTGCTGTGTATTTTCCTTCTTGTGTAATCTACTCAATCAACCAAGCTTTCTTGCAATAATGCCCTAGAGGCAAAAATTTGGCGTTGATTTCCAAGCTGGTCCCGGCTGTACCCAACATTCTTCTTGCTGAAGGCAACGCTTCACTTTTCCCAGAAGGCACCTGGAATATGCAAATTGTCCTCCTCAAGCTTCAATGCCTGGTTTCATAGTATGCTGGTCCAACACCCAATTTGGTACTCTGTAGCAGCCAGATGATCTCTTTAACTGCTTTTTCCTGAAATTTTCTGATGGCAGTCATCTAGGACAGGCAGACTCCACCAGGGTTGCCAACCTGCTAAAAAAAAAATTCTGGACATCTGAACTCAAATTCATGGATGGCCTAAATTTTTTTAAGGACGTTTGACATGCCCCTAAAGACCACACCACCTAAGGACCAGAATAGAACTGTTCTCTGACAAGGAAAGGAATCTCAGAAGACGAAAATCATACTTGACCTGTATGTGATCCATAGATAACCAATATAGAAAGCTGATCAAATGCTTAAATAGAAGAATCTATCAATAAAAAGCAACATAGAGCACAATTATATAACACAAAGAGCAACATAAGACACACCTCATAGTCCTCCATACAGTATTATCGGCACCACATAATGCTCCATACAGTATACTGGCCCCTCAGAGTCCTCCATACAGAATTATGGGCTCCATATATTGCTCCATACAGAATAATGATCCTATGTATTGCTACACACAGTATAATGAGCTACATATAATGCTCAATACAGAATAATGGCCCCATTATTGCTCCAACTCCATGCAGTATAATGGCCCTATATATTGCTCCATACAGAATAATGGGCCCCATATGTTGCAACACACAGTATAATGGGCCCCAAATAGTGCTTCATACAGAATAATTACCTCATATATTGCTCCATACTGTATTATGGATCCCAAATAGTGCTCCATGCAGAATAATGGCCCCATTTAATGCTCCATGCAGTATAATGGCCCCATATATTGCTCCATTCATAAAAATATAAATAATCAAATACTCATCTCTCCCTGCTGCCAGTGTTCCAGTGTCTGCTGCTCCGGTCAGGTCTGCTCAGTGTCTTTCTAACTCTCTGAGACTTCTCAGCACAGAAAGCGCGCTGTAGTGACGTAAGGGTGACCTCTGCACTGAGAAGTCAAAGAGCTAGAACGACGCTGCGCAAACTGGAGCAGTTAACACCGGTAGGCTGGCAACGGCCTCACTGAATACCTGTAGTGTGCCGCCGGGTCCCGGATCGCCAGCCAGCAGAATGTCTCCATTTTGCTGGAACTCCTCTCTTTATGTGACTATGACATCACCATTCAGGCTCCCTCATGACTCTTCTTCCAGGACAGATCCTGTTTGTTCTGTGCATGAAACTGTTTTTAGCACATGCGCAGTACAAACTTCGGGGCTGTGGGGAAAATTCACGGACGGTGCTTTTTTCTGCCAGATGCTATGATGGCAGAGAATAGCTCTGGGCTTTTATGAACTGTCCATATAGTTATGATCCTGGATGGTTGGCAACTATGGACTGCGCACGATAGAAACAAAGCCCTATCTATCGTTGCCTTACACTCTGCAGTTGTTGAGACTGAGTTACCACAATCCGCTGCTACGTCTATGGAGCCAGGTGTAGAAAACTACATACTAGAGAGACTTTAATATTGTCAGAAAATCTGATATGTAAATGATGGTGAAGGGCATGGTTGTTCAATGTAGAGTCAAAGGCCCATTGCTAAAATTCAGTACAGTAGTCTTTAGCAGAACATCACCCCCTAGCATAAGACTGTCAATTTGCTTTCTGCAAATGCTTCAAGGTCAAAATCATCATATAAGAGTTCCGTGGCCCCAAAGGATGAGTCGATTGAGGAGAGTTAGGGAAGAGTCTGGAGGTAGGGAAAAGGCCTAAGTATGGAGAGCCCCTTGCAGCATGAAAATGACTCTCACATGCTGGCTCTTAGATCTCAATGATTGTGAACAAAGTCTACGGTATATTTACAACTCTCCTTAAAGACAAAATTTTTTACCGGTCACAAGAAAAGCGATTTGGGAAGGTAGCTTTCTTTTGAGTTGTAACAAATGTTGCAGCAGTGGCCCAGGGTTGGTTAGATTCATGATACTCATGTCAGGCACCCTGCACGGTACTTAAAGACTGGTCTGTGTAGGTGTCCTGAGCTGGGGTGGCTAGATATTGGGCAGGCAGGAATCCCAGAGGTGTGAGCTGTAAGAAAAGTCCTTACTGAGAGCTGGAAGAGCAGGGAAAAATATGTAGACAATCCTCTTATCAAGCTGAGACTGAAGTTTATTTGGAGATTTCGCAGCAGAACAGCACATGGATAGTCAGTGAAATAAAGCATGCATGAATGAACAAGAGTCCAGACAGAGAAAGTAATGCTGGGATATCTGGTGGCATGGCGGCAGAATAGCTTGGCAGCATGTTGGTGGTGTTGAGGCGGTGTTGTGGCGATGATATGGCCCCGATCGACAGTAAAAGGGACTTTTTATACATGATACAGACAAAGAAAACTCATTGCGACAAAACGCGTATAGATGATGACATCATACTGTGAAAAAATACACATATTCAAGGACAAAGGCATACAATGGTTAAATGTAATGACATCAAGTTTCTTTACTCCAAACTCCATTAGAACTAGTAAATCTCCATGTTCCTCTTGGTTTATTTGTCATTTTTCACTTAATACATTTATTTATTACCATAAGTTTACCCTTTTCCCATTATCATTGTCCTGTAGCTGATCCAATTAACCTGTGTGTATGCCAGCTATACCTGCTAATGGCCATGATTTCATCTTGTGTCTCCAATCTGTCTATGACTTTCAGAAGTATATCTTAGAATTAGTTAGTTTAGCACTATAACAAGATGGCTGCAAGAGCCAACATGACTGTTCAATATATTATGGCTGACCATTCTCTTACAAGTCACCCTCTTGTACTCTTTCCAGAGTACAACTTACAGTGCTGTAATATTCATGGGTGAATTATTAACAATAAGATTATGGAGATAATTCATCATTTTATGCACTTATGTGTTTGTGTGTGTGTGTAAGGCAAAAATCCCTAAAAATAGCACATACACATAATAAAAAATATCATCCAGTAGGTTCATGGTCCCAGGAGTCGAATATGAAAATCTTCAGCTGACCTGGGGAGAAGAGAAAAAAAGTGGAGTATCAGTCCTTACCAGAAATCTCAGTAGGATAATTAAGAAGTCTACACTGATCAATATGAACAATTTTAACACCATTGTGCCTTGATTTGTAAACCCTGCGCTGTCCCAAAACTATGAGGCCAATTATTTGAGTAACAAAAGGTGCATTCTCAATTAGCTTCCCAGAGTCCCGTTCTTCTGAAATTTTTAACCATAACCTAACTTTAAATTTAGACCTGTAGGATTTGCACAGCTTTTTTCCATCTGAAAAGCAGCATATTGTTGAATGTGGCTAATGTACTGCTGTAACCATTGATCCCTCTGTACTACGGCAGCTTGTTGCGGTCTAGAAAGCACAAAGTCACTTGGCAACTGAACAGGGATCTGTATCCCCGCCATTAATTCAAATGGGGAAATTTCAGTGGATTTGTACGCTACAGCACAGCCAGTAAGTGATTGTTAGGGTTCGAGTTCCCGCTACTGCACAAGGGGAGTCTTGAACCAGTCCCGCTGTGGTCCCCCATTCATCTCCATCCGCAGTGGATTCTGCTCAGCTTAGATGTCGGTCCCAGCGTCTCGCCCAGTCTAACAGTGTGCAGAGGATTACTGCTGCCTCTTCAGGCTCTGCTATTGTGGCCAGTACTGGTTAGCGGCGACCAGACGTCTTTAGGACAAAGTCCTTGTTTTCTCCTTCTGAGCATGCCCAGGGTGAGTTCTCTCATTGGAGATCAGGGGTCACATGCTCAGGTACTGCAGCAGCTCCTACTGGTCCGCCAGGAAGGTCCTCTGACTACTGGTGTTCTGGAACAGTTTCATTGGTCCTTGTTTCTGGCAGGTCCTGTAGCTGTTACTATAAAAGGTTGGCATGGCTGGGCCGCCATGCGCTAGTATCAATTGCATTATGTGCTATTATTCTATAAGCAAATAAGGCATTAACATGTATCTCATGGCACAAAGTTCGTAATTGGGAAAGCCACACTTTGTTTTGTAAACTGAATGGTTAAATTTAATCAAAGGCTTGATCATTGTTATGGGGATGTAAGGCACCAGCCTGTCATTAACCCTTTTGTAATACAGGCACTCCCCTTTTCCAATGGGCATGGACTCAAGGGAATTGAATAGGGATGATTCTCCATCCTTCTCCTGTGCCTTTATGAGGTCTTGAAAAGGAGAAAAAAACAAGGGGGGGCTATCTTTGAGCCATCTTTTGTAAAAGCACAGAGGAAATAGATATATCTGCGGTGTGGGTTTAGATGTAAAAGGGTTGAGAAGGGTTATGGTTAACTAATGCAGTGGCTGATGTAAGAGCGCGCTTCAAACCTTCAAAAGCCAGCAAAGCGTTTCCCTCTACATTGACAGGGGCAAAATCATTATCAACGTATTTTAGTAAATCATACAGTGGCTTAGCCTGATGAGCAAAATCTTCAATAAATTCTCTGGAAAAAGTAATAAGATCCCAAAATTTTCTGAGCTCAGGGATATTAGTTGGTATGGGGACAGCTTGAATAGCTTTAACCCTATCATGCATGGGTTTCTTTCCTTCTGCTGAGACAGACACACCCAAGAATTTAACCTCTGACTTCATCAATTGTACTTTATCTAGGCTCGTTTTGAGTCCTGCATCTTGTAAAGCCTAACAAACATTTTCAAGGGTCACTTTGTGCTCACATTCATAGACAGTTTGAATCAATAAATCAGCAACATATTGTAGGACTTTGTCTCCGTAGCCAAGGGGTTCTAACACTTGAGCCAATGCCTGATGGAAATACACTGGACAACTGTGAAATCCCATAGGCAACCGCGTGAACAAGTATTGCACATTCTCAAAAGTGAATGCAAAGCAGAGGGCAGATTCAGGTGTTAGGGGTACTGAGAAAAAGCCATTTGCAATGTCTAAACAAAAAACACTTTATAATCACTCCTCAGCTGTGACATAACCTCAGGGACAAATGCAACTAGGTGAGCTGCCGAAGGAGTGTACTTATTTACAAGTCTCAAGTCCACAACAATTCGAAAGCTGCCATCTTCCTTTTTTTACAGGTAAAATGGGACTGTTACATGGAGAATTACCTTTTACAACAACGCTTTGCTTTTCCAATTCACTGAGCGCAATCCTTATGTAAGGGATTGCGTCCTCAGGAATTTGATACTGGCGCTGGAAAGGTGACAGCTATTCACCATCAATCTTAACTTGAGTTTGCATTAACCCAAAATCAGTTTTCTTTGAAATCCACAATTTAGGGAACCTTTGCTTCAATTCATTTTTTAAAACATCATTGTCAACATTTTCATTAGTACATGATCCTAGACTGGCAATGGGTAATTTGTGATGCTCCTCCTCCTCCACAGGGACAATTACAGAACAAATAGTTGCTTCTTTGTTCCGCCACAAGACTTTGTTACACAAATCAACAACAATCCCCATTGCCCCCAAAACATCAGTACCCAAAATAGTGGACCGCAACTGTGGATTTACCCAAAAAGCGCATTGAAGACCATTTTTCTTTGATCCCCCTGTACCCTGAAATCTCAGGTTTACTGGATGACATTTTACTGCTTGAATACAAGAGCCCTCAAATCCTACCAAAGTGGTAGTCTCAGGCAGTCCAGGGGGTAACTTCAATTTGTGTCCTGTTACTGAAACTGAGGCTCCTGTATCGATGAGGATGTCTTCCCATGGCAGCCCCTCTATTCTCCCTTTGACATAAAGTCTTCCGTCGTTGCCCATGGAAAGGGGGGCAAGTAGGGGCAAGGGGAACAGGGGGAGCACTCCATCAGTTGATGTTTCCTGCGGTGGGAATCTCAAAAAATCCATCCTCCTCATCTAGACACGGCTTCCATCCCACAGCTCCCACCTCTGCCCCAAAGAGATCCTCAGTAAGGGTCTGGTCCTCATGCTCCTGCAACTCCCTGATGAGAGGAGGGCAGGGACAAGGAGGAGTGACCCTTCCCTGAATAGCATGAATCTCCAGGCATCTCCAGGCATGAATGAGTGTTAGCTACTAGCAGGGAGCAGGAGCAGAAGGCTCCTGAGAGACTGGTTTAACCATTTGAAGACTGTTATACTGCTGAAACTGCTTAGGGTCATTCACCAATGGATACGGAGGTCTAACTCCGGAAGGGGGTTTGGAGAACTCTCGGGGCTGCTGGGGGTTAAATGGCACCTGGGGTTCTCAGGGTTCAGTCCCTGGCACAAAAGCATCTAAAGTACCCAAGCTGCCCCGGAAGAAGAGCATTCGAAACGTGCGTTGGGGTTGGTGACACAGCGTTCCTTCACCTAACTACCTAAGGTAATATTATGGCAGCAATTTAATAGTAATATGGACACCTTGATCCAATGTGGCACTAGTTAGCACCTTATACATGGGTTGGTTTGTAATGGCTATGATAGCTATGAGAATTTGGGATCATTTAGAGGGGTGATTATAGGCGCTTACTTATTACTATAGTGATATGCAGCAGCCTTCATTTCCTCCCTTATTATAAATGATTGATTTTTTCATGCATTGTGAGTGTCTTAAATAATTGTATTGTTCTGCCATAAGGGCAATTATCCCTGCATCAGATGTACTAATAGGTTGTAATTGTATGCACAAGATTGCAAATTATATCTAAACCACTTTGGATATCTTTTTTGGATATGCAGGGATAATTTTCCCATTATATACATAGGTTTTGATTGATAATTATATAATTGTAATGGCTGTGTCACTTTCTGGATAAGAGGCATCCTTTTTATAATTGTTTTTTATGTGAGTGTTTTTTCAATAAAATTTCTTGTTATACACTCCTGTGCCTTTCTGAATTTATAGAAGGTTTTGTGTTTATGTCCTTGATACGGAGTGTGACCTTGTTTAGGTTATCTTTAGGGACTAATATGTATGTGCAGTCTAGAACTGTATCTACATCAGCACAGTTTTTAGAAACTACCATGTCCATCTGTGACATAACTGCTCTCAGCTACTGCAGCTCTCACCCCTACTTTGTGCTTCCCTGCTATCTTCAGTGTCTCATTCAGCTTTTCTAATCTCTCCCAATATGCTGCCCCTTTCCGGGCGATCATGTTAACACATTGTCATATAGGCTGCCTATCAATAGCCTGATTGAAAGCTACAACTGTCTTACACAAAGCCGCTACTCGGCTACTAGCTTTCCGTAGCTGCTTTTTCTTGTCTAGTTCCATGTTTTCTTCTGTGAACCAACGCATACAATTTAACTACGTGGATTCAACATTAACCCCCTTTAGCTGGGGTGTGCTAGCATGCTTCTTTGCCTGCTTCTGTAACTACTTCATACTAGAAGCCTACAAGGACACATTTTCTCTGTCCTGGTATCAACAGTGCAGTTTAATCAAAAGTTTGATACTCACACTTCTGTCAGGAGGACCCGCTCCCGTGGCTGGAGTCGACCAAAAGAGGTGTGGCTGCATTTCCAGGCTTACTCGCTATGCTTGCCAGGTCTCTCCCCTCACCTTTTAAAGCCTCTTGCTATCGGGCACAAAAATTCTCACGTCCTTGTAGATAACTCACGTAGAGGTTTCTTCTTGGTTGCACATATATTTTTATAGTCATTTTTTTGTAGTTTTCTTATCAAAATTGGGCAGGCTTGGAGCGCTTCACGAAAGGTTCTCCATCAGGCTGGCTTACTTTGAGCGATTCACACGTGGCCAGGCACGTTATTTTATTTTATTCACCCTTTCAGCCTCAAGCCCTTATCCACAAATCTTTCCAATGATTCTTCTGGAGGCAGCTCTCTGGAGCCGCTCCTCCTGGCTGACTCACCACTTGTAAGAAAAGTCCTTACTGAGAGCTGGAAAAGCTGAGAAAAATATGTAGACAATCCTCTTATCAAGCTGAGACTGAAGTTTATTCAGAGATTTCGCAGCAGAACAGCACATGGATATTTAGTGAAATAAAGCATGCAGGCATGAACAAGAGTCCAGACAGAGAAAGTAACACTGGGATATCTGGCGGCATGGCAGCAGAATGGCTTGGCAGCATGTTGGTGGTGTTGAGGCGGTGTTGTGACGATGATATGGCCCCAATCAACAGTAGCAGGGGCTTTTTATGCATGATACAGACAAAGAAAACTCATTGCGGCAAAAGGCGTGTACATGATGACATCATACTGTGAAAAAATACACATATTCAAGGACAAAGGCATACAATGGTTAAATGTAATGACATCAAGGCTCCTTACGCCAAACTCCATTAGAACTAGTAAATCTCCATGTTCCTTTTGGTTTACTTGCCATTGTTCATGTAATACATTTATTTATTACCATAAGTTTACCCTTTTCCCATTATCACTGCCCTGTAGCTGATCCAATTAACCTGTGTGTATGCCAGCTATACCTGCTAATGGCCATGATTTCATCTTGTGTCTCCAATCTGTCTATGACTTTCAGAAGTATACCTTGGAATTAGTTAGTTTAGAACTTTAACAAGATTTCTGCAAGAGCAAACATGACTGTTCAATATATTATGGCTGACCATTCTCTTACATGAGCAGCAGCGGCGAGGAGAGAAACATCAGGTGCGCAGATCCTGAAGCATGTGACCACGGGGGGCGTGGCCAGGGGCGAGAACCAGCCCCGGAGCCTTGGAGAGCAAGGCTCTGAAGGACAAGACAGGAGAGGAGTCAGACAAGCGTGGGTCAGGACCAGAGAAAGGCACAGGTACCAGAGGGGTCAAGAGGGGACATAATCAGGGCCAAGCCAAGGTCAAAGAGAGAGATGGCGGTGCAGTACCAGAGGGGTCAGACAAGGACGTGGTCAGAATCAAGTCGAGGGTTAGAATCAGAGAGACACAACTAGTGCCTAGACAAGAGACAGATGCAGAAACATAAACAGTCTGGGTCATGCACGAACAGACAATAACTAGCAAACAGTGCACAGGCACACAGGGTCAGGACCACAGCCGAGGGCAATAGTATAACTGATGCCGAACGGAGTTCATGAGAGGTTATTTAAAGCCCTCCAACAGCCAGAAGGCGGGCCAGATAATTAACCCCTGACGTACCAGGCAGAACTACCACCCCAACCATGACAACTCGTTGATAAGCACTGCACATCACAATTTTCAGATTTACATTCTTAAAATAATTAGAAAGCCATGTATCATTTCCTTTACACATCACAAATGCTTGTTTTTATGTGTTGGCATATCATATGAAATCTCAATAATAAAAGATTTACGCTTTTGGGTGTAATGTGAAAAAATGTGGTAAAGTTCATGGGGTGTGAATAATTTTTGAAGGCACTGTAGGTTTGATTGTTTATATCTGTTAATCCTATCTGCCTTCCCACTGAGACCATCCATATTTTATTAAAATGGTGAGAGAAGAGATGAGTGGATCTTTTGAAATTCAAATTCGCTAGCTTTGCCAAATTTTTCCAATAAATTCAATTCACTGTGAAATTTAATCCTCTAAGTGCCTCAATCAAAAGCAATTGTAGCGTTCACAGGATTTGAAGAGGGATCCCTCTGTCACCACACTGGCATCCCCGCTATTAGATTGTGGGGAGCCATTGGTTGTCATGACACCCAGATGTGAAAGTAAGACCTCCCAGTTAGGCCCTACCATAAGCATTTTCATATTTCATATTTTCATAAATCATAAACTACTCATAAATAAAATTTCACAATAAAAATTCATAATAAATTTCATGCAAATCATAACCTAAATTTAAACCTAAACCCAAATTTAAGCACAAACATAAAGTACAATGCGTCACAAAAAACAATCTCAGAATAACTGGGATATGTGGAAGCATTCCAGAGTTATTACTAATTTAAGTGACCCGTCAGATTTGAAAAATTTGGCCTGATAAATAGTGAAAAATAGCATTGGCAGGAAAGAGTTAAAGAGTACTTTTTTGCTTTCTTCATATGATTAATCACACTTCTTGCCACATTGCCTCTTTGGGCTACATATGATGTAAAACATTACTAGACTGTATGCTATTAAGCTTAATGCTATGTAAAATAACACCATAATCATTACATGCCTGCTGTGAGATCATGTTAGCACCATCCTTCTAGCTATGGCATGTTCAACACAGTACGTTAACGATATGTTAGCATCACGTTAAGGTAATGAATTCATTCATTATTTAGGCTTATAATAGCTGTTCATAACTGCTAATAACAAACACTTTAATTTATCTTTCCATTAGTGTATATAGGGCCATAAATAACTTAAACCCTGCAGCTAAGCTGAAACACCTAATGACTTTTTTTTGCGCTTGACTGTCCATTCTGAAACTTTCAAACTTTAGATAATCTAAAGTAAATGAAATTTAATGGGAACATCATATTTTATAATGCATGCATGTGTTTCTAATAGTCAAAAAATGGCAAATAAAATTATTCATCACAAATAAATTACCCAGCTGAAATATTGAATTTCAGGCATAGCCTTGTTCACTGCAATCAGGATAGCTGAAACAAGTGAGATGAGACGTCAAAGATATTTTTTCCACAAAATCAATTCAAATCTACATATAAACTGAATCTTATTTTCCAGTATTTAGCTACACATTGCCTTATAAACTGCAAAAAGAAAATCTTTAGACAAGGGCCAAAATTAAAACATTATGTCTTTATTTAAATGCATGAATATAAAACAACATAGAGATATATGAAAAAGTGAGAAACCACTGGTAAGACAGTAAGTGGGTATGCCTGGATAAGCAAGTGCAATGATTAATTGGTAAATGTGTGTCAAAAACTAAGTTATGCAATCCTGAGTGAATAAATAAAAAAGCAGTTGTTTGCATGTGCCTTCCTCATAAATAAAGCATTAATTGATTCAAGCACAATAAGCCATAAATAACAACGTCTATAAAGACCTAAAAGTATATGGCAGCATCCATGTCATAATGTAAGTAATAGAAACATCAAATGCTATTGAAAAGTGCTACTGAGCAGGAAACTTGAATAGCAATAGTGCTAATGGCATAATGCTGTAACATACCTGATAAGTATAGGATGATTTTAACATAAAATCGCAAAGGTAGCAAAACGACACATGGTGAGCTCCAGGGACCCATCACACTCGACGTGCGTTTTGCACTGAAATGCCTAGTCCAGGGGTGGTTAAATGTTGGTTAGATAGATATTTAAAGTGTCCAGAACCATTGGCAAAAGGGAAAGAATTGTCCCCACATGTCTGATGATTGCGTGCTGCCCATATGTTTAAAGCGTTTACACTGTTACCATGGAGCTGTACTATGTGACTGGATAAGGCAAATCCAGTATTGCATTATTTCCTGGTTATCTCGACACAACGCAGTAACAGTACATAGAGATCATGTGACCGAAAGTAACAAAATTGATAATGCAAGGGGGCAGGATTCTCGGAACTTGACCTGGGCAGGTCACATGACTGGAGGAGAGATCAACCTAGCGTACACCTCCTGTCATGCTGACATCACAAAGGTGGCAAATAAATACAAGTGGAAGGAGGAGGAATGAGATTTAAATTTATGCCTATCATGTGAATCAATATGAGTCACGTGACCCATATCAAAGGGGTTAAATTTACATTTGCATTTGGTCATGCAGAATATCCAACAGATCCCTGAAACTATTAAGAGGGACAATCTTAGCAAGAAAGACATCTCAAAGGGGTGATTATTAAACTATCAGATAAAGTGGGTAACATTATCATATAGCTTATTAAGGCATGCAAAGAGAGACCCTTTGTCATGCTAATACCAGAGCACAACAAAGTGATGCAACCAAACTCCTCAAAAGCTAGATTAGAAACAATGATCCGGAATCCAATAGGTTGACATTTAACCCTCTGCCTAAATTCAGGAATGAATTGCAGCAACTACTTTCTGACTCGGTTTCACAAGGTGTATTGACAATAAAGCAAATGGAAGGCCTATGTGTTGAGGACCCAACAGAGGCGAGTATCTACCTAGTTCCCAAAATACATAAGAACCCAGCAGTACCACGATATAGGCCCATTGTATCGGGCATTAATAATTTATATGACCCACTCTGTAGACTGATTACTATCTCAAATCCCTTTTTGAGACTTGTCCCTCCTATTTAAAAGACACCACTGATAATCTTAGAAAACCTGACAGTATTCAGTTGCAAGAAAACATATACTTACTAACATTATGACGTTGAGTCACTGTAGTCTTCAATCCAACATCAAGATGGTATAGATGCAGTCGATTTTGTTTTGAGATCAAGTGGTCTTGAGAGAGACCTTTGTGATTTTTTAGTCAAAGCCCTGACTTTTGTTCTGACACACAATCTTTTTGTGTTTCGTGAGGGATTTTATCTAAATCTCTAAGGGACTGCAATGGGGCCTCTTGTGTGCCCTCAAATGCAAATCTATTCCTGGGGCCGTGGGAACACCATACCTTCCAGTGACAGGGTTGAGTTATGGTGGAGGTACATAGATGATGTCCTCATGATTTGGCAGGGAACACAAAAGGAATTGCTGTACTTTATAGATGACTTGAACTCCAATAATTGCAATATTAGACTAACGCACAAAAGCAGTAAATACATGATTGAATTTTTGGACATTTCTATCCAGGTCGACAACTTTGGCCACATACAAACTGAACTGTTCCAAAAATGTACCTCAGCCAATACTCTGTTACATGGGACCTAACAACATCTGAAACATTTGGTCAAGAACATCCCGACCGGACAATTCCTACATGCTAAAAGGATATGTTCGAGTGATTCTTCTTTTGAAAAACAACCCAAATATTTGTGTATGCTATTCAGGGATCCAGGTTTTGGGAGACAGATGCTATGGTTTGCCTATACCAGATCACAACAAAGTGATAGAACGAAACTCCTCAAAAGCTAGATTAGAAACGATGATCCAGAATTCAAGTTAAATTATGCGCTTGATTTTAATTTGCGAAGTGATGAAATGCACAGGATTCTTGTAAAACTTTGGCCAAGATTCTTGTTGGATTAAACTATCAAAATTTGCTGGATCAACACCAGGAATCACGTTTAGAAGGTCAAAAAACTTACATGGTCAACTTGTCCATGGTTAACACAAGAGAGAAACCCCAAAGATATCTTTTTGGTTCGAAAGGCCTAGCATGAGGATATTCCACTTGTGGAAAATGTGTGACATGTAAAAATGTATATATCCAAAAAGTGTACCAACTCAAACAACAGCAATGTTTATGCCCTTACACACAGCATATTAGGGTAATTATTATGCTTATGGCACTAATATTTTTTTTTTATTATTTATCCGTTTGCACTTTTCTATTAAAATTATATAACGTGGTGCACTTACCTTCCTGTCACCTCTTGATTAATATATGTTTGTGTCTTCATGTACATGTTGGTGTTTCCTGGTTTTCTATTCTCCTTACACCACTTTTATAATGTTGACAGTTATGCTGACCAATCAACCTGAATTCCTAAATAAACATTTGTGTCTCTTACTTCACAGGGTATATAATTGTTTTTTTCTGATAGGTTCACCGAAACTATTACAATTATGTACTCCTTCTCTTACACTTATATACTGTATGTCTATTCCTGTTCACTTGGGATACTAATATATTTTTACCATTTATTACCGTTTTTCTTTGTTTCACCAATTTTTATTTTATTTTTATTATTCTTTATTATTTTTTGTTTGTGCTTGCATTGTTCCAAACATTTTTTCTACTGCACTTTGCCTTTATTCCATCCCTGATATTAAAACCGACATGCAAGCATGCAGATTTCCCCCCCTTTTTTATAAACTTTTTTTTTGTGACTTGCGCAATCACATGCAGTTGCATCCGATTCATGCCTGTAGATGTAAATTTATATATTATATCCTACTTTTATGGCTTATGTGTTGGGGATATTTTATTAGGTGTGTATACACATTGCTGTAGCGCCCGTGTCCCTGCCTGCTGCCAGACAGGGA
>VIAB01047108.1:613-14849 GCA_009801035.1 Oophaga pumilio
TGCCTGAGCTTCCCCTGCAGCATCTGACCCCGGGCCCTCCCTCAGTGTGGGTGAGTCACCCTGCTCAGCCGTGGCTATTCGCCGGCGCTGACAGGATCATGATAGTTTATTTGTGAAAATATTGGAAATTTGGTGGAAATTTAAAAAATTCATGTACAGCAGTTTACGAGACTTTCAGTGTCTCACTGACACAGCCTGTGAGGGACAACTTATTGATGGGTCTCACAGGCCACCAAACCCTGGGGTCATCACATGACCTCAAGGTGCCATGGTAAAATTTGGGACCTGCGATTCTTATCGCGAGGGTCAGATGATTACTAAGGGGGCTTTATGACCCCTTTTAACATCTGAAATACTGCTGTCTCGATTGACAGCGGTATTTAAGCGATCAGTCGCAAAACCGGTCGGGGACAATATTACAGTGTGTTAGCTGTCATGTACAGCTGACATCCGTGGGGTTCTCCGCTGCTGGGCGACCCTTGTTCCCCATTGCTGTTTTAAATAAATAAATACCTTTAGTGACCAACATTTTATTGTAGGCAGTCATTAAGGGGTTAAAGAAGTGCTTGTTTCAGTGATTTAAACTGAATTGCATCATATGTAATGTAGTGAACAACCTCTTTAACTTATGATTAGCTCAGAGGGCTGGAGACGTGGCAGAAACACTTGTCCAGTAAATAATCTTAGCAGTAAAATGTGTTACTTCATAGAAAGCAACAGCAGCGAGCCCATGCTGCATAATAACTTATCATGTGACTTATGATAGTTCCCCTATCCAGTAGCTGTGGTATGTGCTGACCACAAACTGGTTCAGCTCTTTATGGTAAAATACAGTCAACACACAGTACAAAGCAGGGCTACATTTATAAAATTATCTTAGTAAGGAATACTGTAATAACATATCCAATTGTGGAATTTATCAGTATTCAACTATTTATTTTTAAATAAAATGTACTTGCTTGTAGGAGCACCCCTTTAAAACTGGGTTCAGACGGTCATAATTTATACAATGCCCCTGTCTCTTAATAAGAACTCAATAGCCTCATATGCAAATACAGTATTAAGTTATTCGTTCAGATCAGGAGACTAGGGATGAGCGAGCAATAAAATGCTTAGATCTTTGTTACTCGAACTGAGCAATTCATCGATTCGAGTAACAACAATAATGGGAGTCAATGGGAAATCCAAGCGTTTTTCTGGCAGACTCTACAAGGAGGTCTGGGGGGCAGTGAAAATGTTAAAATGGATGGAAAAAGTGGTGAATGGAAGGTGAACAGCATGGAAAAGACCCCTAGAAGCATTTCCAACTCTTAGATCACTGCTGAAAACAATGGTGTCACACTTTTACTCCATTTTAAGGACTGACAATAAAACATGCAAGTCGAAGAGAACTTGGAGTTTACAGGAAATAAATGTTCAGAAACATTTTTTCCTGTATACGGACATGTTGGCAACATTAAAAAAAATTAAATAAACCAAAATTGATTTTTTTAAATAAAAAAAATTGGAAATTTCAGTGTAATTTATGAAGGAAGCAAGAAATGCCAAAAATTAGGGACTCAGGGGGACTCGGATACACCCTGTATTAGACATAAAGACTGGCCTATCACCTCAACATACTTATCTAACTATCCCTGTTTTGCCCATACAAAAATTTCTTCAAAACCAGGACCCTGGTAAAATCTGTTCACACACCCTACATGCACTTAATAGCCCTCTGTGTCTGTACTTCTAGACTCACAAAAGCTATACACTAACTGCAAAGCTTGCCAAAAAATACAAACAGGGTCATCCATTCACCATTGAAGGCACCAACTGTAGCGCCTCATTCAATTATTGTAAGCAAAGTGAAGTTGCAGTAATTGTAAACTCATAAAAATTCTGCACACAATGCAAAGCCTGCCCAAAATTACGAGCAGGCTTTGCATACAAATATTAATAATGGGTAGTTGTGGTAATTCTACACTCATAAAGGCTTTGTGCACAATGCAAAGCACGTCAACAATTACAGGTAGGGTCATTCATACTCCCATCAACTGGAGTGCCTCATAAAAAAGTAGAGTATAGTTGTGGCACTTCTAAATTCATAAAGGCATTGTACACAGTGCAAAGCCAGGAAACAATTATAAGTAGTGTCATTCAGTCATCCATAGATCCTTGAAGGCAACATATGGTGGGCCTCATTCAAATATTTAAGATTAAAAATACTTTATGTGCTGCTGTCATCTGGTGGTGTGGAAAAGCAAGGGCTAATCCAAGCTTTGTTCATTTATATCAGAGTGAGCACTTTCTGTTGACAGACAAAAGCGCCAGTGTGCTATGACCTTCCCAGTGGCACTAAAAACTCACTCACACAAGATGCTAGAGGCAGGGCAGCACAACACCTCCAAGTAATAGCAGGAGAGCTCATGCTTTGAGCGAAGCACACAGAGGAGTTAGGGAGTAAGCTGGTTTTGACGGCCAGGTATTGCTTGACCATCTTTAAAAACTTTTCTGTCCTTGTCAAAAATACCCAGTCATCTGGAAAGTGTCATGAAATTGTCCCAGGGCTTTGACAGTGTAACCCTGCATCTGATGTACCTGGTGTGTGTTTCCTTCACCCCTCCTCCTTGGTTGAGCAAGGGAGAAATGGCATTCTGGTATAGCACCATTTTTGTTGACCTCTCAACCTCATGAAGGAGAGATGCAAAGTTTTCCTTGTAGAGTGGGTTTAGCAGGGTGAACGACCAGAAATCTTTTATGGCCAAGATGAATGTAATGTGACGGTCATGGGAAAGGCAGCAGTAGATAAAGTCTGCCATATGTCACAAGGTCCTTGCAGTCAACATTTCCCTGTCTCCACCATGATGACTACGCTCCATCTCCTCCTTCTCCATCACTCCCTCCTCATTCCCCTCCACAGCCCATCTATGAAGAGACAGGACAAAGCTTGTGTGCACTATCAGCCAGCTCCTGTTCCTCCTCTTCTTCTTCAGCCTCCACCTCCTTATTGTTACCCAATCTGCAATGAGCACATGAGATAAAAGTGTGCTGGGTTGTATTTCCCTGTCTCATGTCTTCCTTCATTTCCAGCTGGACCATATGCAAAGCTTCATGTTTGTCAGCAGCAACTCTTTAAGTAGACACAGAAGCAGGAACATTGAGCTGATGATGGCGTAATCACTGCTCACAATCTTTGTGGAGTCCTCATAGTTTTGGAGAACCACACAAATGTCAGACATTCATGCCCACTCTTCAGTTCTTATGTTCTGAGTCTGAATACTGACATGAGTGTTTTAGTTGATATTCCTCAATTGGCCTTTGCTGTACTCGCGGTCATTCATCAGTCTGGGACTAGTGCTACGCTGCTAGAGAAACAGCTGCTATGAACTAAGGTGACCTTACAGTAAGGTTACCGCAGTTCACATGTGGGCTCACACAGAGCTCTACCATGAGAACTGCTGTCTGTGACTTGCGGTAACCTCAATTACATCACCGCTTGTCACTGCAGCAGTGTTCTCAAGCTAAGCTTAGTGTGTTCTAGCTGGCATGGTGAGCGGTCACATTACTGGTGTCACCACTTACTACACCATCTGGATGTAGCAGAAATGGGGATCATCGTTTGACCTCATCATCATTGATTAATGTCAGACAGATGAGGATTACTTTTATTTTTTATTTTTATGTTAACAAATAGGTAAAAGAGAGTAATTGTCGATGAGTGTTTTCTTTAATTTAACCCCTTCAAGACCATGCACTTTTTCATTTTTGCATTTCTTGTTTTCTCTCTCCTTTTCCCAGAGCCATAACTTTTTTATTTTTCCGTCAATATGGCCATGTTAGGGGCGTTTTTTTTGCGGGACAAGTTGTACTTTTGAATGTCACCATTGGTTTTACCATATCGTGTACTGAAAAATGGGAAAAAAATTCCAAGTGCTGTGAAATTGCAAAAAAAGTGCAATTAAACAACTTTTTTTGATTTTTTTTTACCATGTTCACCAAATGCTAAAACTCACCTGCCATTATGATTCTCCAGGCCATTACGAGTTAATAGACACAAAACATGTCTAGGTTCTTTTTTATCTAAGTGGTGAAAAAAATCCAAAGTTTGGTTAAAAAAAAATGCGCCATTTTTTGAGACCCATAGCGTCTCCATTTTTCATGATCTCGGGTTGGATGAGGGCTTCTTTTTTGCATACCGAGCTGACATTTTTATTGATACCATGATGGTGCAGATAAGATCTTTTAAACGCCCGTTATTGCATTTTTATGCAATGTCGCGGTGACCAAAAAATACTATTTCTGTCATCTTGACTTTTTTTTGCTACACCGTTTACTGATTTGATGAATTCTTTTTATAGCTTGATAAATTGGGCAATTCTGAATGCAGAGATACCAAATATGTGTATGTTTAATTTTTTTTATTGTTTTATTTTGAATGGGACGAAAGGAGAGTGATTTAAACTTTTATATTTTTTATTTTTTTTAACATTTTTAAAAGTATTTTTTTTTACTTTTGGTATGCTTCAATAGTCTCTATGGGAATCTAGAAGCTGCCATAACCCAATCAACTCTGCAATCAGATTGCCTCTACGTTACTGAATTACTCACTTGCTATGAGCACCGACCACCGGGCGGCACTTATAGCAATCCGGCAGTGTAAACCATAGAGGTCTCCATGCCATGCCAACCCACCGGTGACCCATGATCAAGCAAAGGGAGTTACCGGTGGGTGGATTTCCGGCCCGATGGCCGGAAGCGCGCGTTAAATGCCGCTGTCAGAGTTTTACAGCGGCATTTAATGAGTCTATAGCCGAATGTGGATCGCGATTCCACCACGACTGTTCCGTGCACATGTCAGCAGTTCAAAACAGCTGATATGTGCTAGGAAAGAAGCGGGCTCACTGCCGGAGCCCACATCAAAAGGAGTGAAGCGATCTGCTCAGTACTAGAACGGCAGAGGTCGTGAAGGAGTTAAGGACTTTTCTATGTGTGTGTCTTTATCAGGCCGGGGTCAGACTAGCGTATGGCATTCGATGCAAGAGCATCGGATGCCATACGCTAATGACCCTTGGCTCCTGCTTTGCTGCGAGCAGGAGCCGAGGGTCATGCATCTGCGCGACGAACGTCTTGCACAGAGACGATCGGAGCACAGCTACAGAGAAGGTGGAGAAATGAATTTCTCCATCACCTCCATTGCCAGGGTCAGAGTATTTTTCACATCACTCAGATGTTATCTGAGTGATGTGGGTTGTTTCACTCGCGCCCATAGGCTTGTCGGTGACAACTGCAGCATGCTACGATTTCACTCGCACGTTGAAAACGGCTGAGAAAAAAACCGCTGATGGGAGCTGCCCCATAAATGAATATTGGTCCAAATGCTTTGCAATGTTTTATCGCATAGCATTCGTCCATATTCATCGCTAGTGTGACCCCGGACTTAGTTTTAACTACGGAGTTAGTAATGGGGGGTCTGATAGACACTTCTCTATTACTAACCTCTGGCCTTGATGTCAGCGGACATTACACAGCTGACATCAACCCCCATAAACTATTTTACCCCACTTACCAACACACCAGGGCAAGCAAGAAGAGCCGAGGCTATGTGCCAGAATTGGTACATCTAATGAATGTGCCATTTCTGGGGCAGACTATGAATATAAGACTGCAACTATATGCTTTGCCTTAGCTGGTTATTAAAAATAGAGGGGGACCCCATGTCATTTTTTTTAGGATCCACCCTATTTTTAATAATCATCTAAGGCAAATCAGACAGTTATGGGCTAATATTAATGGTATGTGCAGCTCCATGGATATTAGCCCTTTTCCAGTCTAAAAATAGCAGCCCCAGCCGTCTGTTTTCCCTCCGCTGGTTTTAAAAAGGAAGGGGACCGTAGATAATTTTTTTAAAATTATTTATTTTAACGAATATCCAATCACAGCCATGCCACATGCCATTACTTGCCATGCCTGTGATGGAGCCAGAAGTTCCTACTACCTTAAGGCTATGTGCCCATGTTTCAGAAATGCTCCGGAATTATCCGCAGCATTTCCGGAACTCCCTGCCACTGTTAAAACGCATGTGGAATTCCCATGTGGTTTCCCGCAAAACACAAGCGTTTTGCAAGCGTTTTTAGCTTGCAGAATGCTCGCGCTTTTCCAAGCGATTTGAAGCATCGCTTGGAAAAGTGATTGACAGGTTGGTCACACTTGTCACGTGTGACAAACTTTTTACTATTGATACTGCCTATGTAGCATCAATAGTAAAAGATAGAATGTTAAAAATAATAAAAAAAATAAAAATAGAGACATACTTACCCTCTGTCGGCCCCCTGAGTCCTCCCGGTCCTCAGCGACGCTGCCGGCAAGTTCCGTTCCCAGGGATGCATTGCGCGAATGACCTCTGTTGACGTAGTGGTCACGCGACCGCTATGTCATCTGGAGTGATTCTCGCAATGCATCCCTGAGAACGGAAGTTGTTGGCAGTGCCGCGTGCACCGCTGAGGACTTCGGGGGCCGACAGAGGGAAAGTATATCCATATTTTTTATTTTAATTCTATTTTTTACAGGAATATGGTACCCAGGGCCTGGAGGAGAGTGTCCTCTCCTCCAGACCCTGTGTACCATCCGCAAATGAAGCGCTCACTTTACGCATGGTGGGCATAGCCACATGCATAAAGTGAGTGCTTCAATGCAATCCTATGGCGGCGGAATCGCTGCGATTCCGCCAAATTAATGAACATGCTGCGTATTTTACCGCGATGCAATTATGCTCCGTAAAAATATGCAGCATGGGCACAGCAATTGCGGAATCCCATAGGATTGCATGGGATGCGTTTTATTAGCATTTTTTAAGCGTTTACACAGAGGAAAAACACAGCAAAAACGCTTAAAAAACGCAACGTGGGCACACAGCCTTAAGCTTATTGATTTGCTCCACTGCAGCCTTTCAACAAGCTAAAATTAGACTTCTGAACCTCAACAGGAAACCTGTTATCCGTGTTCAGAGTCAGGTACAAGATGTCCATGTTGGGGGTCCGGTACCGGATACAAGAAGTCCTGTACGATCCCCGAACTTTGCAGTTCGGTATTTTGATCTCTCTGTCTTTTGCTATTCTAAATCACCCCAAGTTAGCTGCTGCCTCTCCTGCCTGGGCTTTTATACAGATTGTGATATTTCCATATGATTTTTCTGTTCTTTATTATGCGATATGAAAGCTAGCATAATAAAGGAGTAAACGCTATCATGCCGGAGGTCATGTCAGTCTTCTTTGGTTGTTGCAATCTTCTGCAAAGTGTAATAATTCCTCGTGCATCTTCTTGACATGGTTTGCTAAATGATTGCAAATTGTTCGAACCTGCAAATTTTCTATATTTCGTCTCAAATTTTATTTTGCATTGAATTGCATTGATTTAATCAACTCTACATACAAGATGTCATGAGGACACGAAATAAAAATAATGTCTCTGTTGCAGATAAGCCAAGCCATGATACCAGCCGGTTAGCTACATCTCTGCGGGTGCTGTAATTACCTCCATTTGCATCAGTTAACTCCTGATAGCCCCATTAAGAGAGACCTTCTGTGTGGCTGTGTAGGCATCATGTCTATCCTTGTTTAACATGTAAAATGAACTTCTAAAGTTAGTGCTATACACAGGCTGTCCTTGCCTTCTTGTTTTCGGTCCTTCCTATTGCACAACTGAAATAATAAATTGTAGCTTTATTATGAACATCAAATAAAAAAGGGTTAAAGATCCACGTACAAGAAATGATGTGCTATTTGTGTACTGAGAGTGATGCTTAGGGGATACATTGTATTATAAAAGCAGTTATGTGCTAAATAGCTTCGGGTATGCAGGTACCCCTGCAGGGTAACATAAAGAAAAGGCACTATTCTGTAGTTATTTCTCAGCCTCGAGCAAAATGAAAAAAATAATCCTTTTTCTAAAAGACAGATAATTTTTTTTTTTTGTAAGTGGAAATTTTAGGTAGTGAGTGACATGCAGATGAGCCCCCGCGGTGCATCCCTCAATCTTGTTTTGTTTATTTTATTTGAGCATTCTTTGAAAATACACTTGATCCAGTTCTCCATGCACAAAGAATACAGTTTCATCCTGAATAAAAGATGTGTGTGCACATTCATGCCTAAAAAAGATATAAGCATTGTACAAAAACACTGAAAACCAATGTCACATTACCAAGAGTGTCCACATAGCTGAATACCAATTACTTTTATGCTGAAATTCTTTGGATTTTATAGAAAATAATCCTAATTCAAGCCAAGCATGATTCGCCTTTGCATTATTTTATAATGGTTGGGGCTGTAAGGAAGTTGTTTTATAAGGGAGAGGCAGAAAAGACAATTGAGCTTCTTTCCACAGGAGGGAAATGGTAAAAAATGATTTTTTTTTCTTTTTTTCTTTGCATCAGTAGCAAGCTCATTTTCCATGATAAACAACCTTCGGCAAGGAAAATCATTTATTATCCCTTGAATGCACAGTGGCTGCTTGTGAGCAGTAATGAATACTAAGCAGAGGACACTGCTCTTTTAGTGACTGCCTTGTTTAACAGCAATGATCAAAGAGGCTTAAACCAAGAACTATTTATTTGTCTAATTTGAGGAGCATTTCTTCATTTGCGATGCTTGAGGGCGCCATAGTAAGCATGGAAGTAACCAAACCAGGCATTTATTCAGGGCCTATTAAGCTAAAAATGGGCCCATGGTGGTCCTAAAACAAAAAAATAAGACATTCCCTCCATATTTGCTCTTTTCTGTGCTTTTGCTGATTCTAGCTTGCATTTTTGGGTTGGGGGAAGAGAGGGCATCTAGTGACTGTGGTCACTGATTAGCTGAAGTGATCGCTGTTTCTTCCGGCTTTGATAGATCTTGACCTCTGCAGCCAATTATTTGCACAGGGATTATTTAATGCTTCTCTGTTGGAAAAGAATGCCAGAAGAATGGTGGGGGACACATGTAGCAGTAGCAGAAGGTGTCCAGTAGGTTAGCATGCGTTTTCTTTTTTATTTTATGGTCTCATTTTAGGGTATTAAAATGTAGAGGACTATCCTTTTAAAGGGAACCCGTCATCACAATTTAGTATGTTTAAATAAAGTATGACCTTAATGGCGCTTTTATACTGATTTAATAGATACATGTAGGGAAGAAATCCACATCCTGGTTTTTGTTTTTGGTGAAATATCCCTATTTGTGCATCAGATTTGGTCTTTGGGGCAACACTGTGAGTAGGGTTTTCGGCTCTGCCAGGGCCTCTCAGCATTTGTTCGAGCCTCATTCTTTAAAGTTTGCGCTAGCAATGTCCTTGCCTCTTTCAGCGCTTGAGTACATTCATCTCCTAGTTTACTTAAGCAAAATGGTGCAGGAGGCAGACCATGCACAGATTGATATCGGAATGTCTTTATCAAATGACATGGGTTTTGGCGCGTGCGCAGATTCTGACTTCAGCTCAATGATAAGTTGAGATCTCAATCTAAACATGCATCACCACAGGCGCCATTTTGCTGAAGACAGTAGGGTGTCAATCTGTGCTAGTGCCGCCCTTGTGTGAACTCTGGGAGAAGAGGCTCGTACATATACAGAAAAGCCGCTGCAGAGCTGAAAACCCTGTCCAGAGTCCCGCCAAAAATGTCTGTCCACATGCCAGAAGAAGATATTGCATCAAAACCAATGTGAATTAAACAAGAACCAGGTTGTGGATTTCTTCCCTACATGTATCTATTAAAACATTATAAAGGTGCCATTATGGTCATACCTTCATATTAAAATATTAAATCATAATGACATGTTCTCTTTAACCCCTATACACCTGAAGGTGGTTTGGACGTTAATGACTGGGCCAATTTTTACAATTCTGACCACTGTCACTTTATGAAGTAATAACTCTGGAACGCGTCAACATATGCCAATGATTCTGAGATTGTTTTTTTTGTGACACATTGTACTTCATGATAGACATAAAATTTCTTCGAGCACCAGAGCATTTTCGTGCTCTCTCATCTCTAGTAAAAATAATAATAATCTTTATTGATATAACACCAACATATTCCACAGCGCTTTATAGTTCAACAGTTCATATACAGCAGTAGACAGGAGTATCCAAATTCTAGGGTCAGATCAGTGCATTCAAGATGCTAGGTCATGCCATGGATGCACTGATCACTATAATTTGTGTATAGGAGTAAAGAGCATTGCACATTAGACAGATATTTACAGTAAAGCTACAAATTGTTTAGAATCTACAATATGTCTCCTGTATGGCTGTGTTTGATTTAAATTGTGTTTTTTTTGGGGGGGAGTTAATAATTGATTGTTGTGAGACTCTTATAAGTGTTTTCACCATGCGCTCAGAATAAGTAACTCTTGTAGCTTTTATGCAAATCTTTAACTTAGATTTTATACAATTTGTATTTTTTAGAACATTTATCTTCTTGACATATTTATTTTGCGCATGGCATATTGCCTTTATAACTATACTTTTTTAAAATGGTAAATAACTTTGGCTTATGGAATTGATGGTCTGCTTAAGATGAATTATGGGAACAAAAAGGTTGATGGAGTAAACGCAACATCATTGCCTGATATATTTATTATTAAGGATACTAGGGAGTACACCATAATACACGGAGAATGTCTAGCAAAATGCTGCCTACTTGTGAGAGTGTTTAGAGTTCAGAACAGACACCTTCAATATACTTTTCATAGACAGGACTAGTGGGAGTTTTAAGTAGATAAAGATATACTGTTTCTCTATGCTTCCAAGACTCCTTGAAAGGGGTCATAACATGGGTAAGTAGCGATCGTTCAAGTTCTGTTTCCAAATCTAAGACTGTATAAATCTATTTGAACACAAAGCTAACAATTCAAACTCCTCTTTCTATCTACCCATGAAGATTGCTGCTATTAGGACCTAAAGGAAATCTGTCATCTGATCCATGCTGCTAAACAGCGGGCAGCACAGAAAGAGGTCTAGCTGCTCAATTGCAGCCAGATAAATTAAACTATGAAGCTCTCCAGCATTTCCAATAAAATATACATTGAATATATACTTTCTGCTTCCAGAGCGGTTGTAGATGATTGACAAATCTCTATCCAGAGTGTATATAGTCAACTACCTCCAGCAGCACTGGGAAGAGCCAGACCAGTCTCCTCTCCGGCTATGGTCGCCGGTTGGATCTTCAAAGTACTTTATGTTGTCTTTGAAATGCTGGAGCATTTTAGAAAATATATCACTGGTCAACACAAAAAAATCATCAAAAAAGGTAATATGTCTGTTTTATGGAGTTAGATGTCCTGATAACAAAAATATGCTTAGTTTTGCTCTATCGCAAAAGTTTCTGAGATAGAAGTATTTTTATCATTACGTTATTTCTGCATTTTCAATGTATGTGGTTTTTACTATGTTATTCCCATTTCTTTGCTTGTCTTAATTAATTGTGAATTTTCTTACAGGGACAACATCAGTAAAGGTTTTAGTGAGTTTCATGGGAAGCAGTATTGACAGTGCAGTCAACCAATGACTGCTTCTCAGAAAGTCACATGTTATGAGGAAAAACTAACTGTTATGAGGCTGTAAGATTTGAGTCAGTCAGAAATGAACTGGTATGAAAGGACTGGTATGTGAGACTCTGACAGGAGATAGGACTGTACAAGGATCTGAGCCCTGCCACAGAAAGATAGAAGGGAAGGCAGCGGACAGTCACCATTGTGAGAGGATTTTCACTGCATTTTTGGAAGGGCAAGTCGCCTCAGAGGGAAGAAAACAGCTCAGCCACTGAGGTATAACTGAGGGTCTCCACAGAGAGAGAACCTGAAAGCAGCCAATATCACACTGAGAAACTGCCTGTCTGCAAATGTTCATCTGTAAGGAATAGGCTGACCCGTTTACCTCACAACTGTATATAGTTATCTACCAGATTACCTCCAGTAAAATCAGCTCTAAATACAAGCTGCCGCTGTCATCTCTGGGGAAATATCTACATATAGTTGGTCGGCTCATCTCATTTTTTTTTAGTTTGTCACCACATTGAACTGAACTTATTCTACTGTTTGATCTGATTTAAAGGAGAAAAATGCCCCCACAGTGTATCAATCATCTGAACAGATTCTGCTGTGTGTTTTTTTTACACCAAAAAGCCAAGTTCAATCACTCATTATATTAAAAAGATGTACCAGATGTACTTTAAGTGTCCACTTGGTGATCAAGGCGAAAGCTGGGCCCCTCATGTGATATGCTCAAGTTGTTCAAATGTTCTTCGTGACTGGTTGAATATCAGGAAAGTGGCTATGCCATTTGCTGTTCCCGTGATTTGGAGAGAACCCAAAAATCATACTGATGACTGCTACTTTTGTCAAACTGAAGAGCTTTTCTGCAAAGAACAAACAGAAGATTAATTACCCTAAATTGAATCTGCAATTAGGCCAGTTCAACATGATGGTACTTTGCCAGTTCCTGTACCACCGTTGTCTGGATTGGATGAAAGTGAAGTAGAATAGAATATGGAGCTGAAGCTACTGACAAAGACATGAACTCCTCAAGTCAAATTGAGTATGTACCTGATGAAGAAGCCGAGCAGCCAGAACGCTTTATTCAACATGAATTAAATTATCTAATCAGAAACCTATCATTGTCAAAAGATAAAGCTGAACTTCTTGCGTCTAGGTTGAAACAGAAGAATCTTCTTCATGATGATGTCAAAGTGTGTTATTACCGAAACAGAAGTAACACTTTGACACAAATAGTGTCCTTTCGTGTAAACTTTACCGTCTTATCTTAAAGACGCTAACTATGTACTTCGCAAATTGGATGGTCTACAGTTGGATGATATGATTTTGGTCACCTGCGATATAGAATCTATTTAAGCAAAATATGAAGACTATGGAGCTGAAGCTACTGGCGAAGACATGGAGACCTCAAGTCAAGATGAGTATGTACCTGATGGAACAGCCGAGCAGCCTACAGAACACTTTACTCAACATTAATTAAATGATCTCATCAGAGACCTTTCATTGTCAAAAGATAAAGCTGAACTTCTTGCGTCAAGGTTGAAACAGAATAAACTTCATGATGATGTCAAAGTGTGTTATCACCGAAACAGAAGAAACACTTTGACGCAATTTTTCACAGTTGATGGACCAATGGTGTATTGAAACAATGTGACTGACATCTTTGAAGAACTAAATCAAGAGTATTTTTTTGCAGATTGGTGATTGTTTATTGACTCATCCCAGAGAAGTTTGAAAGCAGTGTTGCTTCACAATGGAAATATAAAACCATCAATCCCTATTCCTCACTTATGTCATCTAAATGAAAGTTATTAAAATCTGTCAGTTGTTTTGGATGCTATACAATATAAGCATCATCAATATCTTTTGTTATTGGTCTGCTAATGGGAATGCAAGGAGGTTTGACAAAATATTGTTGCTTCTTGTGTTTATGGGACAGTAGAAATACAGTAGAGAATTATGTTCCTCGTGATTGGGGACAGAGAAACATCTATGCTCCAGGTAGAGACAATGTTCAGCACAATCCTTTAGTTGCTCGAACAAAAATCTTTCTTCTTCCACTACATGTAAAGGTGGGATTGATTAAAAACTTTGTGAAAGCCATGGCAAATACAAATTCACAAGGGTTCCAGTAAATTTCACAGAAATTCTCCAGCATTTCACTAGCAAAACTAAAGGAAGGGGTATTTATTGGTCCTTAGATCAGAGAGCATTTGAGAGATGATGTGTGTAAGGAGGGTCAAGGATTAATCCTTTAAATGTTTATGCTGCTATGTATGTATTTGTTATGTATGTTATTGTGACGTATTTGTGTAACTTGCATATGCTGTATGTATGTGTTTAATGCCTTTTGTATTGTATTCCAATATAGATTAAGGAAAGTTAGTACATCCTTTGGGAACACTAGAGGAGGGCACTTGTAGTATATAGTATTCATAGACTGGGTAAGTGTAGTTTTGCAAGGGGCATTTTGATGGGGTACACTTGTGAGCCTTGTTAGGTATAGCTGTAGGAAGTTTCTAAATGGTTTAATAAGAGCACACATAGTTAATTGTAGGAGGAGCTGCTATGAGTTAAGCTAGTGTAGGTGATAGTAATAGCTCAGATGGGCGGGCACGCCAGACAAGTCCAGAAGGGCTCTATGCCCAGGATGACATGGCAGCTACGCAACATTGTTTAAGGAGACAGAAAACAAGAGAAAAATGAAGTCCTAACTATTATATCAAGTATTTTTA
>VIAB01047110.1:5852-16357 GCA_009801035.1 Oophaga pumilio
TAATAATAATAATCACGTAAAAAGAAGCAACATGTTCAATAATTTCGTGTAATTCTACCATTTTTCCCACTATATTATTGACCTAGAAAGTTCATGGAAAAATCGCGGTAAAAACGCGCAAAATCCGCTCCAAAAAACGCACCAAAAACGCGTAAAAACGTGCAAAATCCACGTAAAAAACGTGCGTTTTTACCACGAAAAAAGTCCGGTTTTGCTCGGGAATATTCTGCAAACATTCCTGAACGTGTGCACTTAGCCTCTGTGATCTCAGGCTAAGGCCTGGTGTATGTGTGGTGGAAAAATCTTTACTTGGAAGGCATATGTTGCATAGTTGTGTCTGCTAGCCTTCTTGTATGTTTTTTTTATTGTGTTCACACAGTAACAAGAAACCTAACCAAAAAATTAATACAGTCTGTGATTTCAGGCTAAGGCCTGGTGTATCAGTGGTGTAAAAAACTTTGCTTCGCTGGCCTATGATGCATAGTTCTTTCTGCTAGCCTTCTTGTACGCCTTTTTTATTGTGTTCAAACAATAACCAAAAACATAACCCGAAAAATTCATACATTCTGTTATCTCATGCACACTGGGTTAACAGGTTAACATAGTGGAAGCTGGGACCCAGTCAGACCTTGGGATGGAACACATCCTCCCCACACCGAGGATTGCGGGTCCTACGTCAATCAGGGTTGCCCCATAGTCTAAAGCTCCTGAACCTCCTCCTACCCCTCCTCTTCTTCATCCTCCATCTCAGAAATGAATACATCAGTCACAAGCTGGAAGCACTGCAGTACTGCCTCAGCCAAGCGGCAACAGGCTGTGCTGAAGCTAATCTGCATAGGTGACAAACTGCACAATACAGAAGAGTTGTGGACAGAGCTGAAAGATCAGTCAGATATTTGGTTGACACCGCTGAACCTGCAGCCAGGCATGGTTGTGTGTGACAATGGCCATAACCTGGTGGGGGCTCTGAGGGTAGGTGAGCTGACACACGTACCTTGCCTGGCCCATGTGCTTAACCTCGTGGTTCAATGTTTTCTAAAAAGCTACCCAGAGCTGCTATATCTGCTAGTGAAAGTCTGTCTGCCCATTTTTGAAAGTCAGCTACAGCTTCAGACAGCCTTGCCATGCTTCAGCAGCATTTGCAGCTTCCGGCTAACGACTGGTGTGTGATGTCCCTACGCATTGGAACTCTACACTGCATATGTTGGAAAGGATTTGTGAGCAGAAGAGGGCAGTTGTTGACTATCAGCATCAACAAGGCCGTCGATATACAGTTCAGACTCCACACATAAGACCTCAGGAGTGAACATGGATGTCAGACATATGTACCATCCTCCAGAACTTTGAGAACTGCACCAAGATGGTGAGCTGCGATGACGCCATAATTAGCGCCACCATCCCGATTCTCAGTATTCTTAAAACCTCTCTGCTCACAATTAAAGATGATGCATTGCAGGCAGAGCAGGAGGACACGGAGCACGGAACCATACAGGGTGATTACACTCAGTCCAGCCTCATGTCGTCGAAACGTGGATTGGTAGACAATGAGGAGGAGCAGGAGGAGGAAGCTACTTTCATGGGCTATAGACAGTACTACAAGCACAGCTGCCATACCATCTGTTCAGCGGGGATGGCCCGAGGACAGGGGGGAGGAGGAGAAAGAGGATGAGGAGGAGGACAGCATGGTCAGTCATCCTGTTGGTGAGGACACGGAAGTCTTGCCTGTTAGTAGTCTGGCACGCATGGCTGACTTTATGTTGAGATGCGTTAAGAATGACCCTCGCATTAGAAAAATTTTCAATGACAGTACTGGTTGGTGACACTTCTAGATCCACACTACAAGGACAACTTTCAATCTCTTCTTCCAGAGGCAGACAGGTGTTCAAAATTTTTGATTTACCACAGGGCCCTTGTAGCGGAATTAATGAAAAAATTCCCATGTGAGAATGCTGACAGCAGATGTCAGAGTTTGTTGTACAGCCAAGGAGTCCCAGCGAGAGAGACAGAAGTACAATCCAAGTCAGGCAGGGGAAGCAATGGCAAAGTTCTGGGACAGTTTTCTCAGACATTCCCATCGGTCCGCCACAAAGCCAAGGGGTGGCGGCACAAGAAGTGCAATGTTTGAGAAGATGTTAAAGGAGTACCTTGCAGATTGTACAAACGTCCTCCGTGATTCCTCTGTGCCTTTTAATTATTGGGTATCCAAGCTGGACACTTGGCATGAACTGGCTCTCTACGCCTTGGAGGTCCTGGCTTGCCCTGCTGCTAGCTTTCTGTCAGAGCGGGTTTTTAGTGCCGCTGGTGGAATTATAACAGATAAGCGCATCCACCTGTCAACTGACAATGCTGACAGGCTGACTCTTATAAAAATGAACAAGGCCTGGATTGGGCAAGACTTCTTTACGCCACCGAATGAAAACAGCGAAACATAACCTGAAATACATTGTCTTTTTTGTGGAGGTGTATTCTCATGCTCCTCTTCACAACCACACATGGGTATCCGCATCCTGATTTGGTCTGTTTGGTGTTATCCTCCTTCTGATCCTCATCCTCATCATCCACAACCAGTACAACACAAGCGTGAACTTATTCTGTGATGCTACAGCCAGTCCAATGTTTGGCAAGGGTGTTTTTATGATGCCCGTTACTAAGGTTAAACTAAAATAAATCTTACTTCCCCAGGGTGAAATCTCATAAAAATGACATGTACGTACTGTATATTCTTCCCATTTATTCTTATATTTTCCATTTTTCCTATTTGTGGAACACCCTCTTGTGACTTTTTGTATTCCACTACAATATTGCAATATTTACCATATTTTTCGGACTATAAGACGCACCGGACTATAAGACGCACCCAGGTTTTAGAGGTGGAAAATAGGGAAAAATATATTTGAAGCAAAAATTGTGGTAAAATATTTAATAACATAAATAACATACTATTATATGTGGTGTTATTCTATATAATAGTATGTTATTATGTTGGAAGCTAAGGGTAGAAGATAGTGCTGCGGGACCAGTGTGGTGTCTGTAAAGTACTATGTGAAGACGCTGGAGGGTGAGTATAAGAATGGGGGCACGGGGCTTATATTTAAAGCAACACTCCAGCACTGAAATATAACACTGGAGTGCTGCTTTAAGATCCCATGGGAGAACTATAACTCTCAGCATGTCCTGCAGATCCTATGGCATGCTGGGAGTTATAGTCCACCACAGGATGGCAGAGTGCTGTCATTACTAACCTTTTAATTAATTCTTTCTTGTACAGTGTGTCTGCAGGACCTGGAATGACATCATGAAGAGGCAGGGCTTTGTGTGGTCATGTGATGCTCCAGCCCACCCTCTTCATGACCTCATCACAGGTCCTCCACAGGAGAATTCAGCATCGCATCAGCACAGCCCCTGTTCTGTCAGGTATGCGATCCCTCCTGCTGCACTCTTCTCCTGCCGCCTCCTTCTCCTTCCAATACACATCTCCCCAGCTGCTGCAGGAATCAGGCGCTGGGGAACCATGTAGCTCTGTCATTTGCTGTTCCCTGCTCACTGCTCAGCTGATAGGTGGGCGGGGAAGCGGCTAATGAATATTCACTGCACGTAAGTATCGGGACCAGTGGTTTTCCCAGCGCTGGATTCCTGCAGCGGAGGGGATATTTTCCTGCCTCCTGCGATCTCACTCCACCGCTGCCCCCTGCCCCCCTCCCCACATCTTACATTCCGACCATAAGACGAACCCACACTTTCCTCCAAAATTTGGAGGAAAAAAAGTGCGTCTTATGGTCCGAAAAATACGGTATTTAAATCCTATGATATTATATTTTTATTTATATCCCTGTCTCTAAGCTGTTGATAGGGACAAACATATCTTGTTGGGCACATTCTTGCCTCACATCTATGAACCTGTGTACGCTCCTCCGTCTTGTTATTTTCTTTCATAGGTGGATTCACATTTTTGATTTATTTGATTTATTTCAGTATCATTTATTATCAATGTCTCCTCATTGTCCGCCACTAGATGACCAGGGTTAACGTGTTCTGTGCTGCCACAGGCAGTCAAATGTTTACCAAGGGTGTCTATGATGACCATAACATATTTTTGACAATTTTACTCCCCCAGGGGGAACTGTTTTCCAGCACATACACTAAGTCCATGGGGATTCCAAGTGTAGGAAACCCGCTCTGTTAAATTGGGCCTAGTTTTGAATCAGGCCTTCCTCCATGTCTCATCAGTCATTGCCAGTAGATCACCAGGGTTAACGTGTTCCGTGCTGATCCAGACAGTGTCAAATTCCTAACAAGGGTGGGTGTTTTTGCTGGGCGTAAAATAGTTGTTCTCGAAAATGTGAACATGTACCTTACAAGGGAAAATGTTTGCCAAGCCCAAGAACTTTGTGTATGGGCATTCAGAGTCTCGGAGACCCTCTCTTTTATCGTCTTGGTAATATCTATGGGTGAAGGTGAAGAAGCTTGGGCCATGGGTATGTTGATAGTTTCGGACAGTGCACGCCTCTTTAAACTTAGTTTTTCATAAGCATCAATCAGTTTGGATTGTTTCTCTCCGACACTCATCTGCTTTCTGTAATTCTGCATCTCCCAAACATGTAGCACTTTCACCTTAATATAGACACGTGCGCATTTGGCAACATGTCGTGGAAGGGCATTTCTTAGGCCGAGTCTCATACATGCATCTGTTACACCAATCTTCTCATGGGCATGAAACCGATTCTGGTACTTGATGGTGGCTACACGACGAATGATTGTAGGCTGTATCCTGACTCTCATTCCTCCTATAGCCGCAGCTGTTATTATTCATGTACTTGCCACCTTTCCTTCCTTATCACTTCATCCAACGATTGTCCCACCAGATATGGCCAAAAAAACCTGCACCTTCCCAGCAGCAACTGTGTAGGAAAACACTTTAAAGTTTATCCAGATGTTTATGATGCCCCCAAAATTAAGATTTTAAACACTATGTTCATATCTACCCCCAGGGGAAAATCTTGGCCAGCCAGTGTGTGGGCATTCCAAGCGTACGAGGCCCCCTCCTTTAAATTGGGCCAAGTTTTGAATCAGGCCTTCCTCAACTTCTCATCAGTCGCTGGCAATCGATCAGCAGAATTTTGGAATTTTCCATTTTTCTTGCTCACTGGGATAATTTTTTTTTAGGTGCTTTCATTCTTGCAGTTCTCTCTTGTATTTCAGGAATACATAGTAGCAGCTATTTGTTTCATTAATTGCCTGTAGATACTGGGAAAGTTGATTGTAATGATTCTCCAGAGTACTCAATGGGTTAAGCTTCAGTTTGTCTTGAAAGGCTGAATCAAGCTATGATTGCTGTTGATAGACATATTCTCCAGAAAATAATTCTGCATAGAGGGGACCATCCTATCACAAAAAACAACGAAATGTAGGTCGCCCTTCAATATTGTGCATCCTGTTCTCAACATATTGTTGGGTTTCCATTACCATGTGCAATTCAAGAAAGGCTTCGACAGCATAATCTTTCAGGGTACACTTGAAAGATGTTTTAGATGATTTTTTAGTAACAGTCTCTTGTCCATTTATACTGCATAGTTTCTTCTTGTAAAATTTTTTTAATGAAAGCAGCCATCAATTTATGGCACATTACTTGATAGTCTTGCAAGGATTTTAAGGAATCTGTATCACTCGTTTTTTGCAAAACTTTTGATACTTTTTCATCAACAATTCAACAGTGTTAGCAACTTTTGTTGGAACAGATGCAGATTATTTTCTTCTTTTTCCTTTCAGGCAGTTCTCCTTAACTGTATATGATTTTCTATGTGACTATTTGAACATTGAGAAATGGATTTTGTAGGGGAAGAACTAACTTTTTTGACATTATAAAATAATCTTCTTGAAGCATGCCTTCTTTTACGTCCAACATCTTGCAATGTATGATCTTTGCCTTCAGTTTAAAAGTTCAGTGAATGCTTTTTTTTTGCCATCAGAAGATGATTTGAGGGAAGGATAAGATAAGTAAACTGTCAGGAGGAGCGCTTGGAACACAAGAAAAATGCAATAGTTTCTTTAGCCCACAACGTGTTTTGACGGAAAACCGGCTTCATCAGGTGACAGTTTATTGTTAAAAGACATGAAGGGGTATATATACAATAGGCGACCAATCAAATGGTCAGGACAATTACGCACATGATCAACAAGTCACAGGACAAAGTAAAATTACGAAAAAGAACAGACAAGGGTGAGGAAGCAATAAAACTTAAAAAGTACATATAAGATCCAAAAAAAAGATTAAAAATAATATTAAGAACCTGTGTATTATGATATACTAAAAGGAGCAAATAAAATAAGCAAATAAGCAAATAAAATAAGACATAAAAAATAAAATTATCTCGTCACTTTTTCAATGGCTAAATTAAGTCCCTCAGGTCCCAAAGTGCCTAGCTTGAATATCCAAAAACTTTATCTGTTGATCAAGCTGTTATAACGATCAGGCACAGTGTCTGGTATGTAATCAATAATTATTACTTTAAGAGATTTTGGTTCTTTATGATGCCTATGTAAAAAATGTTTGGGCAGACTGTGCAATAAGCAGCCATTACAAATGTTCTGCCTGTGATTGCAAAGCCGCGCATGCATGGTCTATATAGTGCGCCCTACATATTGGAGCCCACAACTGCATTCCAGTAAGTTAACATAGAATGATTAGCATTTGACAAAATGATTGATCTTATAACTGATGCCTGTGGTGTTGGATTTGAATTCTTTGGCCCTGTTGGGGACAGTGGAACAACAAAGACACTTTGCAGCTCTGCAGGTAAAACAGCCATGATTCTTAGCTGGTTGAAATCCGGACCTATGTAGTGGTAGCAGGGTTGTATTACTTGGTGAGACAAGATAACGGAGGGTGCGATTTCTTCTGAAGACTGTTCTGGGCCGAGTAGTAATACGTCCAGAAAGTATAGGGTTACCTTCAAGAATGAACCAATACTTCATCAGGAGTTTTTTTATTCTTACATGTGATTGATAAAATGTAGTCACGAAACTCCATTTGCCAAACTCAAAGATGGGGGACCATTGTTTCTTTTTTTATCTTGTCTATACAGTTTTTCCGGGAAAAGGTATTGGCCTTTTGAAATGTGTCATGCACTATTTTTTGGGGGTATCCTTTGTTTTGAAAAAGATGTTTCAAAATGTTGGCTTCAATGTTAAAATCAGAATCACTAGTGCAATTCTTCCTAATCCTCCAATATTGCCCATATGGGATATTACCGATCCACTTGGGGAGTTGGCCGCTGTTAAAACTTAAATAACTATTTACGTCAACAGTCTTGAAATGATTTACTTGAAAAAACGGCCCATTGCGTCCACATGCACAACTAAATCCAAGAACTGGATGCACGTTTTTGACATATTGGCAGTAAAGGATAGCCCCCAAGGATTCAGGTTCAGGCCTTGCACAAACCCAATGCTTCTGTCTCAATACCAGTCCGGATTATGAACAGATCGTCAATGAAATGACGATAAAGAGCTATTTTCACGTTAGCCACGACCGAGTGGGCGATGAAAACAAACTCAAATGCCACCACATACAAATTTGCATAACTGTGGGCGAACCTCATCCCCATTGCGCAGCCTTTCACCTGAAGATAATAATAATGCTCGAAACTGAAAACATTATTGTTGAGAACAAAGCTAATGGCCTTCTTAATAAAGTCCTTTTGTGGTAAAGGAAACTGATCATCTACTTGGTTAACTTGCTTAACTGCCTACATTTCATGACATGCGGTATATCAATATACAGGGCTTTAACATACATTGTTAAGAGAACACAGGTAGTCACCATGGGTATATTTTGAAGAACATCAATAAGATGGAAAGAATCTCTCAAATATGAGTCTATGCTAATCACATATTTTTGAAAAAAAAGGTCCACATAGTGAGACAGATTGCTGGTGATAGAATTGATTTTTGAAATGATGGGACAGCTCAGTGTTATGAATGTGCTGGAGATGGTTTCTGAGCAGAGGCTCCCTCTGGTGGTTTCAGACAGTACTGAACCTTACAGCGAGGAATAGCAATCTGGGATCACGGACTGGACTGATATAAGGGAGGTACCCTCCCATGATGGTCGCCGGTGATCAATTGTTCTTGTCTCAATTGTGGTTCCTGGTTCATTTGGAAGCCTGCTGGAGTCTTGCATGCATCTGCTGCTTTCAGATAAGATATTTTCTGCTTTTCTTATTGTGCTTGCTTTTTGCATAATTTTCTGCACTTTTGTGGAGGTCAGCCGGGTCCCCGCCTGCGACCTGTGCTCATCTCAGTTTATCTGTAGCCACTGTTATTTGTTCATTTGCTTTTTCCTGTTTTTTCAGTGGCTGCAGCTTAGTTTTGTTACAAGAGTTGGCATTTTTAGTTTTTTTTTTGTTGGATTGCAGTCAGAATTCTTTCCTGTACTTTTCTGTCTAGACAGATTGGGCCCCAGCGTTTGCTCATTCTATTTTCTGTCTGTGTCCGTGCTTCTTCTTGTCTAACCGCCATTACATGTTTGGGGATTCCTATTTTCTTTGGGGATCTGCTCCGAGGCAGATAGCTTTCATCTTTCTGCCTTTAGGTGTAGTTATCTCTCAGGCTGTGACGAGGCATCTAGGATCAACGTAGGAACGCTCCACGGCTACCTCTAGTTGTGTTGTTAGTTCAGGTAACTGCAATCCAATAGGTTCCAGCTTCTCTGGTGTATTGCCGTTTTTGCTTTTTCTCCTCAGCTACCGAAACATAACAGCTCAGGTGATTTCAGGGACTTGTATCAACTTTATGAAGGAAGTAAAAAAATGGAGCTCTGCAACGGGAGATATTGAGGAACTTAAACTCTTTCGTGTTCAAAATGCCCAAGAACTGTGCTCCCTTAATAAACAAAATATGTTACAAAAAGATTTCAGTGGATGTATCAATCATGATCCAACTTGTGATAATATCTAACGTCCCCAATATTCTCTGCCCCTCTTGGATGTACCAGTATGGGTTCATTACCACAATCCCACCCCCTTATACACATTTTGAATAATGATGTTCTCCCTCCAAGACTTGATGGCAGCTATCTCCTCAGTGCTTCGATTAGCGATCTTCTTGAGAATGGCGGAAAATGAGCGAAGTTCTTTAAAGATCAATTGCTGGAATGTCTCAATATGATAACCCTTGTGATGAAGGGGATAAAAGCTACTTGAAGCAATCTTCAGATAAACATGTGCAAAGGGATCTATGTCATGGTCAAATGTATTTGTTTCAGAGCTATCAGATTTATTTTTTCCCTCAATCAGAAAGTGAAGCTGATGAAATCATTAAGGTCAAGGTAAATGTCAAATACGTTGAGGGGTGAATCAGGACTAAATTCAAGTCCACTTTACAGGAGTGTTTGTTCATCACCAGTGAAATCATACTTAGACAATTTAAAAATACGACTGGAATCATCGTTACCACAAATTAAGTCGTTGATGTCTCCTTTGGAGGAGGACTTACGGGCAAGGCGATGCTTCATTTTGAGTTTTATTTTACCCCTACATACTTGTATTCTCTTTTTCTTTTTCAGGGGTGGTATGGGGCGACGTGAAACAAATGATTAATCTTAGTGCTCTGAGGGTGTTTGAGGATGGAAGATGGTGAGGGTAACACCTCTACAAGAGAAGTGTCCACCAAGTTATTCCTCAATGAACCAATAGGCTCAACGATTTACACCGCTGGTAATGCAATGGAAAGATTTGGATTGGTGGAGGGAGGCAAAATAGATGTGGAGGGTAAGGAACATTGAGAAGGAGGAAATTCCTCATGAACAATCAACTGGGACAAATCAAGAAAATGAATTATGAATCCCATCAGGAGCTCTTGCAATTAAATTTCAGGGAAGGAACAGTATTTTCTTTATCTGATACAATAACACTGGAAAAACTAGAATGATATTCCAGGGTTTATGGTGGGAAAACCGACACTTGGCATGGAGGTGTGATATTTCTGTTGGGTAACTGCCAATTACTTTGATATGTTGGGAATCTTGCACTGAAGCCCCATTAATCATCACTTGGGTAGTTTCACTTAGACATTTTCTGTCTATCGTTGGAGACTTCTTTATGTCAACAGCTTTCATATTTTGAGAAGAATCTTTGGTTTGTAAGATCTGATCTGACAGCTTGAAATTTCAACCTGTTTTCCAATAACTTCTTTCTGATTACCACTGTGAATTTTCTGTGCACTGTAAGATTTGGTCAAATTTCGTCTCTCACCAGCTTTTTCAACAAGCTGCATTGACTTTTTGACTCTTTTATGTGCATTTCAGAAGTCCAAAATAGCTTGGTCAATTTTTTAAGATATGTGCTTGTTTTTTACATAGAGAGACATCATTAGACAGCATACCTAAAACAACTTAACTATTTTCTTCTGACTGAGAGAACTTGCAAATCATTGTCAATTTGTTAACAAGTACTGACAGTTTTTTCTTCTTCATAGTCAGTCTTTTCTTCACTGTTGGGTGATTCAAT
>VIAB01047114.1:0-14988 GCA_009801035.1 Oophaga pumilio
CACCAATCCCCTATATGTGGGAGAAATCCACTGTTTCGGCGCATGGCAGGGACTTTTTAAATGCTCAATTGTCTAGAATTGATGGTGGGCACCATGTCGCGATTGGAGCCGCCTTGATGTGCCTAAACAGTAAAAACCCCCCAATTCTAACTCCAACCCTAACACAGCCCTAAACCCATCCCTAACACACCCCTAACCTTAACCACAAACCCAAACACAACCTTAACCCCAACACAACCCTAACCCCAAAACAACCCTAACCCCTACACAACTCTCACCCCAACACAACCCTAAACCCAGCTCTAACTCCATCCCAACCTTAACCCCAACACAACCCTAACCCCTACACAACCCTAACTCCAACACAACCCTAACACAACCCTAACCCCAGCTCTAACCCCAACCCAACATTAACCCCAATACAACACTAACCCTAATCCCAACCCCAACTCTAACTGTAAAGAATGGAAACAATTTTTAAAAAAAAATCTATTTTATTATTTTTACCTAAGGGAGTGACAAAGGGGGGTTGATTTTATTTTTTTTTAAATTTTGATCACTGCGATAGAGTCTATCACAGTGATCAAAATGAACCAATAGGAAAAATCTCCCATTGTTGCCGGGTTTCGGACTGCAGATCCCGGAAGGCGCACTGCGCATTTGCCCGCCATTTTCTTCTGGGAAGATGACATGGAGGGCTGGGGGATGGAGCAGGAGTATCCGGGGATGGCGGAGGTACCGGGTGGTTTCGGAGGACCCCATTTCTCTCTCCTCTGGTATGCTAGATCATATCAGAGGAGAAAGAAATGAATGAAAAACTAGACTTTTTTTGTGATCGCTATTATTCAGTGAATAATGGCGATCATATGACTGGGGACGGTAAAAACCGACCCGAATCATGTTCTCCAGGGCCTCAGCTACCCCCAGTAGTCGAGACCCTGGAGATTTTCCAACGCTGGGTGGCGCTATACACTTATTTCTCAGTGCCGTTATATAGCAGTACTGAGGAATAAGGCCCCTTACCTGCCGCCGTTAAAAGGAGTATCGGAGGCCGTTAAAGGGAATCTGTCACCCCATTTTAGCCATGAGATTAAGATATCATTGCATAGTGCATCCTATAACTAATCTATGGGTACCTATGATATCTCCTGACACCCCAGTTTTCATGTAAAAATACCTTTGTAAAGTTCGTTTTCGAGTATGCAAATCCCTGCGGTCCGGTCCGATGGGCGGCGTTTCTTCGCATTCCCCCACCGCCTCCATTCTTGCCATACGCAGTTTTTTTTTCTTTACCGTCAGCTTGCTGCGCTTGCGCTTTTCAAAATTTCCTCGCGAATGCGCATGCATAGTTGCGCATGCGCTGTAATGATTTTATGCTTTGCCCACTATTGGGCAAAGCACACTGCGTATGCGCGAGGGGATTTTGAAAAGCGCAAGCGCGGAAACACTACGCCATCTGTGCTAGTCACAGACGAACATACATAAGAGAAGCCGAGGAGCAGGGGAGGGAAGAAAAAAATGCCGCCCATCGGACCGAAACCGCAGGGATTTGCATTCAAGAAAACAAACTTTACAAACGTATTTTTACATGAAAACTGGGGTGTCAGAAGATATCATAGGTACCCATAGATTAGTTATAGGACGCACTATGCAATGATATCTTTATCTCATATGGCTAAAATGGGGTGACAGATTCCCTTTAAGGGGTTAAATGGCCACAGTGTGAACATGCTCCTACACATTATACGCACTTATACACACTTATGTTACGGTTCATTTCATTGGTTTGGCTTAGAAGTATAGCTGCAATTTTTAACAAAACGTTCAGAAACCTATTTTTTTTTAAGGGGCTGATTCCATTCTTAATTTCATTATAATCTCCCCACAACTAAAACTATTTTAAAAAGTGAACTCCTTTTCAAAATAGTGTTTATTAAGTTTGCTAACCCTTCACATGAACTAATGCAAATGAATAAATGAAAAATTCAAATTTTTTTTCCACTAAAATAACATTTTAGCCACTTTTTTTCATTTTCAAAAGGAGTGAAAGGAGAAAGAACCAAATTTTTTTAAATCAATTTCCCCCCTGGTATGGTAATACTATATATCTGGATCTATAGAAATGTTTTTGCACATGTCAAAGCTCTTAAGGGAATGAGAACCATTTTACTAGTTATCTCACATTTGCATAGTTTTAAAGATAACAGAACAGCAGAAACCTCCAAAACATTAGCACAAGTACCAAAGTGCATTAAAAAAAAGATAGAACTTAAGGTTAATGATGGCTCCACATGAAAAAAAAATGAAATTGATAAAAAAAAAATCTAATGAACTCCAAGATGGTACTAATTAATACTACATTTCCATAGCGCTGAAATCTCATCTCCCGAGATCTTGGTGCCGAGATCTCCATCTGCGCATGCGCAGCCCCTGGCGGCCATTTTCCCGGAGTCCACCGCACAGGAAACCATGCAACTGCGGGGGCTCTGGCCTTTCACAAAATGTCGGCAGAGCCCCCGCAGCACCGGAGTAACCCGCAGCAGCGCTGGAAACCCCCGCAGCAGCGCCGGACACCCCTGCAGCAGCGCCAGAGACCCCCACAGCGCCGGACACCCCAGTAGCACCGCCGGGCAACCGCAGGGCAACCGCAGCATCGCCGGACACTCCCTCATCCCAGCCTGTGGCCTGCAGCAACGGTACCAGTAAAGTATATCCGCATTATAAGAAGCGTCCCCATTTTCCCCCCAAATTTGGGGGAAAAAAAGTGCGTCTTATAATCTGAAAAATACGGTAATTTCAGTTCTTCAACACAAAAAGTGAAACTCATATATTATATAGAGTCATTACAAGCAGAGTGATCTATTTCACGTGTTTATTTCTGTTAATGTTGATGATTATGGCTTACAGCCAATGAAAACCCAAAAGTCATTATCTCAGTAAATTATAATAATTTAAAAAAAACACCTGCAAAATCTTCCTAAGCGTTTAAAAAGTTCCTTTAGTCTGTTTCAGTAGGCTCTATAATCATGGAGAAGACTGCTGACTTGACAGATATCCAGAAGACAGTCATTAACACACTCCACAAGGAGGGTAAGCCTCAAAAGGTCATTGCTAAAGAAGCTGGCTGTTCACAGAGTGCTGTATCAAGCATATTAATGGAAGGTTGAGTGGAAGGAAAAAAAAGTGTGGTAGAAAAAGGTGCACAAGCAACCAGGATAACGGCAGCCTTGAAAGGATTGTTAAGAAAAGGCCATTCAAAAATTTGGGGGAGATTCACAAGGAGTGGTCTACTGCTGGAGTCATTGCTTCAAGAGCCACCACACACAGACATATCCAGGACATGGGCTACAAGTGTCGCACTCCTTGTGTCAGGCCACTCATGACCAATAAGACAATGCCAGAAGCGTCTTACCTGGGCCAAGGAGAAAAAGACCTGGACTGTTGCTCAGAGGACCAAGGTGTTTACAGATGAAAGTAAATTTTGCATTTCATTTGGAAATCAAGGTTCCAGAGTTTGGAGGAAGAGTGGAGAGGCACACAATCCAAGCTGCTTGAGGTCTAGTGTGAAGTTTCCACAATCAGTAATGGTTTGGGGAGCCATGTCATCTGCTGGTGTAGGTCCACTGTGTTTTATAAAGACCAATGTCAGCGCATCCGTCTACCCGGAAATTTTAGAGCACTTCATGCTTCCCTTTACCGACAAGCTTTTTGAAGATGGAAATTTCATTCTCCAGCAGGACTTAGCACCTGTCCACACTGCCAAAAGTACCAATACCTGGTTTAAAAACAACAGTATTACCATTCTTGATTGGCCAGCAAACTCGCCTGATCTTAACCCCATAGAGAATCTATGGGGTACTGTCAAGAGGAAGATGAGAGACACCTGACCTGACAATGCAGACAAGCTGAAGGCTGCTATCAAAGCAACCTGGGCTTCCATAACACCTCAGCAGTGCCACAGGCTGATCGCCTCCATGCCACGCCGCATTGATGCAGTAATTGATGCAAAAGTAACCCTACCAAGCATTGAGAGCATTTACTGAACATACATTTCAGTAGGCCAACATTTTGGATTTTAAAATCATTTTTCAAGCTTGTGTTATAAAGTATTCTAATTTACTGAGATAATGACTTTTGAATTTCCATTGGTTGTAAGCCACAATCATCAGCATTAACAGAAATAAGCACTGGAAATACATCACTCTGTAATTAATCTATATAATATATGAGTTTCACTTTTTGCATTGAAGAACTGAAATAAATTAACTTTTTGCTATTCTAATTTTATGAGAAGCACCTGTATATATCCTCCATCACTAGCATTACACAGGTATACAACTCCATTACTAGCAGTATACAGGTATATATCCTTTATTATTAGCAGTATACATGCATACATCCCCCATTATTAGCAACATACAGGGATATATGCCCTATTATTAGCAGTATACAGGTATATAGCCTCTATCACTAGCATTATACAGGTATACATTCTTTATTATTAGCAGTATAGAGGTAAACATCCTAAATCCCTAGCAGTATACAGGTATACATCCCCCATTATTAGAAGTATACAGGGATATATGCCCCATTATTAGCAGTATTCAGTTATATATCCTCAATCACTAGAAGTATACAGGTATACATTGTCCACCACTAGCAGTTTACAGCTATATATCCTCCAACACTAGCAGTATACAGTATATAACCTTCATCACTAGAAGTATACAGGTACAGTTGTGCTCAAAAGTTTACTTACTCAGGCATAATTTTTGCTTTCTTGGCCTTTTTTCAGAGAACATGAATGAGAACACCAAAATATTTTCTCCACTCATGGTTAGTGGTTGGGTGAGGCCATTTATTGTCAAACAACTGTGTTTTCTCTTTTTAAATCATAATGACAACCCAAAACATCCAAATGACCCTGATCAAAAGTTTACATATAGCCTGGTGAATTTGGCCTGATAACATGCACAGAAGTTGACACAAATGGGTTTGAATGGCTACTAAAGATAACATCCTCACCTGTGACCTTGTGACAAATGCCAGGAAAATTGTTCGGGATGCAAAGAAAAACCAACAAATAACATCAGCTGAAATACTGGACTCTCTGAAAACTACCGGTGTGGCTGTTTCAAGATGCACAATAAGGAGGCACTTGAAGAAAAATGGGCTGCATGGTCGAGTCGCCAGAAGAAAGCCATTACTGAGCAAATGCGACAAAGTATCTCGCCTACAATACGAAAAAACAGCACAGAGGCAAGCCTCAAAACTTCTGGAACAAGGTAATTTGGAGTGATGAGACCAAAATTGAACTTTTTGGCTACAACCATAAACATTACATTTGGAAAGAGGTCAAAAAGGCCTATGATGAAAGGAACACCATTCCTACTGTAAAGCATGGAGGTGGATCGCTGATGTTTTGGGGATGTGTGAGCTACAAAGTCACAGGAAACTTGGTCAAAGTTGAAGATGAATGCAGCACGTTATCAGCAAATTTGCAATCATTTGCACGGAAACTGCGCATGGGACGTACTTGGACGTTCCAACATGACAACGATTCAAAACACAAGGCGAAGTCGATCTGTCACTGGCTACAGCAGAACAAAGTGAAGGTTCTGGAGTGGCCATCTGTCTCCTGACCTCAATATGATTGAGTCACTCCGGGGAGATCTCAAGCGCACAGTTCATTCTAGACAGCCCAGGAATTTTCAGGAACTGGAGGCTTTTTGCCAAGATGAGTGGGCAGCTTTACCATCTGAGAAAATAAAGAACCTCACCCAGAACTACCACAAAAGACTTCAAGCTGTCATAGATAGAGATGGGCTGACACCTGGATGTTCTGGTCCGGAGGGTTCGGACAAACAGTTAGAAAAAGTTTGGGTTCAGGTGCCAGAACAGTAACTGGACCCAATTCACTTGAGTGGGGGGCACGAATATCTAGTGTTTGCTGCGCTGTAATGTGCATGATAGCACAGTAAACACCGCTTCTGATCAGCGGAGAAATCATCCCAGCTGGTCAGAGAGCTGCAGTTCCCACGCTGTCAAAAGACAGCGTGAGCGCTCAGCTGTGATTGGTGTTATAAAGTTTAACTCTGGTCACTGGTGTCTGCTGATGGGACTACTGATCCCATCATCTGACACCTGCTACTGCTAATTACAGTGAGAACAAGAGCGGCATATGGGAGTATTCATTAGCCGCTCCTGCACTGTAAATAAATAATTAAAAAAAAAAACAGCGTGGGTTCCCCTGTATTTTTGATAACCAGCCAGATAAAGCTCACAGCTGGGGGCTGCAACCCTCAGCAGTCAGCTTCAGCAAGGTTAGTTATCAAGAATAGAGGGGCCCCCATGCTTTTTTTAATTATTTAAATAATTTTAAAAAATGGAGTGGGGTCCCCCCCCATTTTTGACAACCAACCTCGCTAAAGAAGACAGCTGGGGGCTGGTATTCTCAAGCTGGTAAAAGGCCATGGATATTGGCCCCCCAGCCTAAACATAGCAGCCCGCAGCTGCCCATAAAAAGCACATCTATCAGATGTGCCAATTCTGACTTTGCTCGGGTCTTCCCACTTGCCCTGTAGCGGTGGCAAGTGGGGTTCATTGTTTTGATTTGGTAGCTGAGGAGAGCAGGCAAAAAAGGAAATACACCAGAGAGGTTGGAATCTATGGGATTGCAGTACCCTGACTAACCACCACAACTAAAGGCAGCCGTGGAGCGTACCTACGTTGGTCCTAGACGCCTCGTCACAGCCTGAGAAGCTAACTACACCTAAAGACAGAAAGAGGAAAACTATCTGCCCCGGAGCAGATCCCCAAAGAACATAGAAAGCCCCCAAACATGTAATGGCGGTTAGACAAGAGGAAAATACAGACACAGACAGAAAATAGTATGAGCAAACGTTGGGGCCCAAACTTCCTAAATAGAAAAGGATAGGAAGGACACTTACTGCAATCCCAAAAAACCCTGAAAAGTACCAACTTTACTAATTACAAAAACACCTGAGATCACACGACCTCTACCACCTAAATTAGTTCTCTGGTGTAACAAAACTAAACAGCAGCCACTGAAAAAAACTGGGAAAGGCAAATGAACAAACAACAGTGGCTGAACAAAACTGAGAGGAGCACAAGCCCCCGGAGGGGACTTGGCAGACCCCCACAGAAGTGCAGGACAAAATGCAAAAAGCAAGCACAAAAAACTAAAAGAAAATGTCTTATATGTTAGCAGAAGATGCAGGCACGAAACAGCAAGCTTCAAAGTGAACAGGAATCAAAGATGAGACCAGAACAATTGATCACCGGCAACCCTGATGGGAGGGAACCTCCCTTATATAAGACCAGTCAGTAACACCTGATCGCCAATCTTCACAATCTTCATTGGATAGTTCAGTACTGTTTGTAACCACCAGAGGGAGCTTCTGCTCAGAATTCATTTCTAGCACATTCACAACAGTTCATATTTGTGTGGGTGATGTCACCTTTGTATTGTCAGGTGACATCAAGTTAATGGCTTAGTAATGGAGAAGTGTCTATAAGACACCTATCCATTACTAATCCTATAGTTGTATGGTAAATAAAGACACAGCCATAATAAAGTCCTTTATTTGAAATAAGACTAAACACAGTTTTCATTTTTAATTTAAATGCCTAATTCCAGAGAAGACCTCGATCTCCTGTAATAAAAGAAAAATAAAAAAACAACAATATACCATACCTGTCCGTCATTCTGTCCCACGCCGTAATCCATGTCTGGAGGATAACCAGTTTTCAACCTGGACGGTGCAAAGATGTGTCCGTTCAGGCTGAAAAGCACTGGTGACTGAACTGCTGCGAACACAGCCTCAGAGACCGGTAGTGACGTCATAGAAGTTACATCCGGTCACTGAGGCTCCGTTCCCAGCCGGGCTGAACTGTGGTGACCTCGGTGACATCCTCGCTAGCACGGTGAGAGGCCCTATCCTCTCCTATTTTGTTTACCTTCCTTTTCACTCCAGTGTTTCCCTCTGTTGTCTGAGAGTGCATGTTACACCCGGTTGGTATTTTTATTTATCCCTGTATGTCCTTCCTTGTCTGGCTTGTGTATTTACATACACTATTCCTCCCTACTTCCCTGGATGGGGGAGGAGACAGAGAAAGGTTGATTCAGGAGTTTAGCAAGGAACATGGTCCTATCATCTTCATCATCATAAGTAACCTGGGGAGCAAGGATAGCTAGTGCGCCCCTAGCGTTAGGGATAGGGAAGCCCCTGGCCCTGGGTTATGAGACAACAGAAACATGACAGTAACACTGGCCCATACTATTTTTTGATCCATCATGGATCCTATTACTGCTTTGCTGGGCAACTGCTCAATCAAGAGGTGTCAGATCTTCGCTTTGCTGTTTTGCAGCACCCGCACAAGTCTGGTTCGGGGACTGCGACTCCCAAACAACCCCTGGTTGAGTCCAAGATCGCTTTGCCTGACAGGTTCTCTGCAAATTTGTTGCTATCAGGGAGGCCTGTAAACTTTACTTTGAGTCCTCACTCCTCTGGAACTGAGGAGCAATGGGTGAGGATCGTAATTCCTCTCCTTCAGGGTGACCCTCAAGCCTGGGCGGCATTTTCTCTTCCAGGCAACTCTCAACTCATTCTGGTGGTTAAAGTATTTTTTCAGGCACTGGGTCACATGTACGATTACCCCGACCACATCTCCCTGGATGAGTGTACACTGTCAGCTTCGGAAGAGAGACCGGCCAGCAGAAGATTGCTCCGAGTTTCGGAGGTGGTCCATCGATACTAAGTGGAATGACCCCACACTCTGTAGCCAATTCCATAAAGGGTTATCGGTAAGGGTAAAGGATGCCTTTGCCCTGCATGAGACTCTGGTCTCTCTAGAGGTGGTCATGTCTCTGGCTGTTTGTGTGGGCCACCGTGTTCATTAGAAGCATAAAGGGACACTCCAATTCGTGGGGGATCTGGAGTCAAGGGAATCTGGGTCTGAGTCTACCATGGAACCCATGTAGTTGGATGAGGCTGCACATTCTGTGGGACCAATGGTAGTTCGGCATAAAGGAGGAGCATGTTTTTTCTCTTTTAGAAAGGGTCATTTTTTAGGTGCGTGTCTTTCCATATCTGCCCGTAAACAGTTGCCGGAAAACTAAAGAGCCTCGGTTGCAGGGTGGTTGGCAACCCGGGAGTACTTATTTAGTCCGTTGGTAAATCTCAATTTTTCTACCGGCCGAGATCCATCTTGGCAACGATAAGGTGGTCACTGCTGCCTTTCTGGACAGTGGGGTGGGGTTTAATTTGATCAACGCTATGTTCGTCCAGGCCCATGGCCTCAAACCACAAGTATTGTCTAAATCAATAACCATTATCACTATTAACTCTGCGCCCTTGAGCCAGGGGTATTTTAGTCCGGTCGTTCGTATGTTGCAGCTACAGGTAGGGGCCATGCACTCCAAATTTGTAGTCAGCTATGTTCCAGAAGGCTTGCTCTCTCCTGTGGTTCTCGGATTACCTTGGCTTTTGCTTTCCAACCCTGTGGTAGACTAACAGACTCGGTAGGTGGTTAAATGGAGCGAGCATTGCCAAAAACACTGCTTGGACACCCGGCTAGCCAGGGTGGGAATCCAATCTCTGCTTGAATACCTGTCTGACATAGGGGATGTGTTTTCAGAACAGGGGTGTCAGGAATGTCCTTCACATCATCTTTATGATTGCGCCATTAATCTTTTTCTTGGGGCCAAGTGGACAAAGAACAGGTAATACAATATTTCTGGTACAGAGAGGCAGGCCATGAAAGACTATATGGCTGGAAGTCTGGAAAAGGGTCAGATTAGACCTTCTTCATATCCCGTTGCTGTAGGGGTTTTTTTTTGTCAAGAAAAAAGACGGAGAGTTACGCCTTTACCTAGATTTTTGCTAACTCAATCAGATCACGGTCCAGGATCCAGATCCTCTCCCTTTGATCCCAGATCTCTTTAATCAGATTGTGAGAGTCAAATAGTTTTCAAATTTAGATCTCACTGGGGATTATAATCTAATTTGCATCAAGGAGAAGGATGAGTGGAAAACAGCCTTCAATACACCTGAGGGACACTATGAATCCCTTGTGATGCCATTTGGGTTGATTAATGCTCCCGATGTCTTTTAACACTTTGTTAGTGACATATTCAGTCACCTGGCAGGCAGATTTGTTGTGATCTACCTTGATAACATTTTGATCTATTCACCTGACCTCGAGTCACATCAGGTACATGTCAGGCAGGTTCTCAGATACTGAGAGACAATAAATTATTTGTCAAACCAGGCAAATGCATGTTTTATGGGTTATTTTTTATCGTCCACCAGTTTTTGCATGGATCCGACGAAAGTCCAGGCGGTACTGGATTGGGATCGTCCTGAGGACCTAAAAGCTTTACAAATATTCTTGGGTTTCACTAACTACTACCAAAAGTTCAGCAAATGTTTTTTCAGTGGTGGCTAAACCTTTGATGAATATGACCAGGAAAGGGACGGAGTTTTCCAAATGGTCCAGTCTCACCCAAGTGACTTTTGATACCTTAGAAAAATGTTTTCCATCTGCATTAATCCTTATACAATCTGACATCACTCAGCCATTTATTGTAGAATTTGATGCGTCTGAAGTGGGGGTGGAGGCTGTGTTGTTGCAGGGTGCATCTCCTAGTAAATGGAGTCTATGTGCATATTTTTCTAAGAAACTACCATCTGCAGAAAAAAACTTTGACATTGGTAACTGGAAACTCTTGGCAATTAAGTGTGCTTTTGAAGAGTGGCATCATTTTCTGGAAGGGGCAGTACACCGGTCATGGTAATTACTAATCATAAAAATCTGTCATGTTTAGAATCTGCTAAGCATCAGATGCCTAGACAGGCAAGGTAGTCTTTTTTCTTCACCAGATTCAACCCTTTCATGGCGCATAGAATGGAATAGAATGTTAAGGCGGGTGTCTTATCCCTGTTTTCTTTGGGGTGGAGATAATTGTGAACCAGTTCCTATACTACAGAAAGGGGTAGTTCTTGCAATTAGTTCTGACCTTGAAAAAGAGGTTGTAGAGGCTCAGGGAGATTCCCCGGCTGCCTGTCCTATAGGTATACTGTTCATACCTGTGAATCTGTCTTATAGTTCTAAGTGAAAATTACGATTTAGTCTTGGCCGGACACCCTGGTAGAAAAGCTACCACAGATCTCCTTACCCAGCGTTTTTGGTTGTGGGTGCATCAGGGTGTCGGGAGTATGTAGCTGCTTGTAGTGTATGTGTGCACGTTCTAAGACCCCTCATACTCGAACGTTCGGGTCTTTCCAACCATTGGAGATTCCCAGTAGATGTTGGACTCATTTATCAGTAGATTTCATTACTGATTTACCTGTATCTGCAGGCAATACAGTTATTTTGATGGTCATGGACAGGTTCAGCAAGATGTCTCATTTCATTGTGCTATCCGCCTTATTCAACTAGAAAGCAACACAATGATGCATATTAACATCAAAGACGAAGTGATACCATTAAAATTAGATTTTTATTATTACACAAATTTAAAAGACAGAAAGTAAAAAACAGAGATACACAGAATGTCCCAATGAGGACGCCATCGCAAAATTGTCTATATGAGATTTAAAGAGTCAAATTTAGTCAAAATATCTCCAAATTTATCAATAATCGAATTTATGAAAAATCAGTGTTCATATAGCATAGAACGTTATAGCAAGATATAGACTCCTAAATCATCAAAATATATTTGGAGCTATCCCAGGTAAATAACATAACCAAGAAAATAAATCTATCAGAGGGTCATAGATATATAGGCCGCAACAAAGCAATCAAAATTGAACAGTCCAGGTGTAGGCTGAAGTACACATATCTTACTAACAGCAGCAGTGTGCATAGATCGATGTGATGATTCGGACTACATAAAAACAGAACCGCTCAATGAAATAAGAATCATGGAGTGCATATATGGCACATCAAGGTATTATTAAATACAGCCGTAACAAAGACCATGAGGTAGAATAGTTGGAAATTATATACCTGGTAGCGTACTGCGATGGAGTCCACCCACCCCGACGCGCGTTTCGCCGTCAGCTTCTTCCGGGGGCGGCCTTATTCAACGACAAGACATTTGGCGCAAATTTTCATCAAAGAAATCGTGAGATTACATGGGATTCCTACTGATATAGTTTCTGACAGGGGGGTGCAATTTATTTCCAAATTTTGGAAATCATTTTGCGCTCGGCTGGGGATCCATCTGCCGCTTTCCTCAGCTTTTTATCCACAGTCTATTGGGCAAACTGAACGAGTTAACCAGAATCTTGAGACATTTCTTAGGTGCTTTGTGTCTGAGAATCAGGAGCATTGGATTACATACCAGTAGACTCATGACAATGGTTATTCACTGTGAATTTAGTTAAAGTCCCCATTCTTCCGGGCCTACGGATTTCATCCTTAGTTCAGCTCATTTAATAGGAATCGTTCCTCAGAAATAGCTGAAGAACAGTTTTCATCATCTATTACGTCTGTGTGGCAAGGGGTTCTCAATAATTTGAAGAAGATGGGGTCCAACTACAAGAGTGTGGCTGATCGGAGACACTTGGCGAGTCCGGACCTATGTGTTGGTGATTTCACGTGGCTGTCCTTGAAGAGCATTAAGTTAAAGGTTTCTTCTTGGAAATTGGGTCCTAGGTTCATCAGTACTTATAAGATTGGGGCCGTTGTCAATCCTGTAGCATTCCACTTTACTCTTCCACCCACTTTTAGGATTCACGTCTTTCACTGGTCTTTTCTAAAAAAAAAATATGCTGCGTCCCCTGAACCATCACCACCACCTCCATCTTTGGTCATTGCTTATGGGAATTTAGAGTTTCAAATAGGTAAGATCGTGAATTCTCGTTTAGTTCATCAGACTTTTCAGTATCTGGTACAATTGAAGGGTTTCGATACTGACGTGAGGATGTGGGTACCAGCATCTAATGTTTATGCGGTCAGATTGATCCGGTCCTTTCACGTGGCACACCCTAATAAACTAGGCCCTGAGGTTCCGGAGATGCATCTTAGAAGGAGGGATACTGTCACTGGTTTACAGCAACAGAGAGCGGCCAGAAAACGGCAGTGTCTGATTTCAAATATTCCTGCACTGATCAGAAGCACTTCACCTTCATAATAAACAGTGCAGGTTTCTGTTAGCAGTGCAGGGGTTAATCTGTTCAGCTTGGATTGTCTCAGCTGTGCAGTATTGACCACTGCCCTCTGCTATGTGTCACTGCCTCTGGAAATATAGATTTTCAGTGTTAAGTCTTGTACTGCCTGGTGAGGATTGGAGGAGTCAGAGTTGAGAATTGTTCTGTGACAGTTGCTTAGGGTTTTGGCTGTGTGCATAGTACCTATCCTCTCCTGTTTTGTGTACCTTCCTTATCAATCAATCCGGTGTTTCCCTCAATTGTCGGTGCATATTTTGAATGAATGGTATTATTTATCCCTGTACGTCCTTATTTGTCTGGTTTGTGTATTTACATACACTATTTCTCCCCACTTCCCTGGGTGGGAAAAGGGACACAACTGTTCCATGTTTTCGCCATTTGTGGATAACAGCTCTCACTGTGGTTCACTGGAGTCTCAAAGCTTTAGAAATGGCTTTCTAACCTTTTCCAGACTGGTTCTCATTTGTTCCAGAATTTCTTTGGATCGCGGCATGATGTCTAGCTTTCGATGACTTCTTGGTCTACTTCACTTTGTCAGGCAGGTACTACTTAAGTGATTTCTTTATTGTGAACAGATGTGACAGTAATCAGGCCTGGGTGTAGATAGGGAATTTAAACTCAGCTTCCCAATCACTTTTTCACACAGTGCACTGTTAGCTTGTATTTTGTTTTACCTTAAGAATAAAGACATTTAAAATCTGCATTTTGTGTTTAAGCTATGTGCCCACAATCCAGAACTGGCAGCGCTTTGGACCGCAATGCATGTTCGCTGCGTCCAAAGCCCTGCTGTGTATTGAACCCAGGTGAATCCGAAAGTGTTCACTAAATTGTGCAGATTCACTGTGCTCAGTACATTGTACGGGTGAAATTTCTCTTATGTAGAACTAGCGTCTCCACAATTGAAATTGACATGCTGCGGTCTGGAAAGATGAGTCGCCTATCCATCTCCACAGGTAAGCCACGGGCATCTCTGGATGCATAGTGGGCATGGGATTTCTTGAAATCCAACCCACTATGCTGTAACAACTGGATGGTGCAGGTTGGGCGCTGCACAAGTACGCAGCGTCCAACCCGAAGCGTTTACTGATCGTGGGCACATACCCTGACTTGTGATGTTGTAAGCAGGTTGCGGGTTGCAGTGATGGACAGGAGGCAGAGCAAGGGTTAACAATTTTAATTAACACTGAGATACTCCACACAGGGAGGCAAAAGAAATAAATGATGGAACGAACAGTTAAATTTGCAAAGGATATGCAGAGTTAAGGGACAATGAATCAGGTAACGGCAGCTCTTGTGAATCACTTAACATGGGAGTAAGTCCTCAGGCTGTGAAGTCAATAGCACCAACAATGGCTGGCACGTTGCTTATCCAAGAAGGTCCTGTAGGCAACTAGGATCCGTCTTCTGGAAGCAGCGGTCAGTCTCCGGTACCTTCCGCTGAGCCCCTAGTCCAGGGATCCCCAACTCCAGCCCTCAAGGCCCACCAACAGGTCATGTTTTCAGGATTTCCTTTGTATTGCACAGGGAGTTGGGGAACCCTGCCCTAGTCCATAAGTTGATGCAGCCGAGACAATTAAGGCCACAGCGCCCTCCAGGTATGCAAGATATGGGAAAATTATATAATTTTGATTCCTGATGGAATTCCCCATCAAGATAAGTTTGGACCACAAATACTTCCTTCAGACAACTCAGCCCCCTCCCTTGGCATGCATTTCTCAATTTCTTTTTTAAATTCTGTGGAAGCTTGGTTGAAAAGCAATATCTGACTTTCATTTGTTCATTTTCATAG
>VIAB01047117.1:7967-18654 GCA_009801035.1 Oophaga pumilio
GGTGGCCATAATACTGTATGGAGGAATATGCTGTCCGGTTTTGAAGCTATTGTATATTTTAACGTAGATATCAGTCATGTCATGTAAGAAGTGAAACCCGACTCGACCCTAAAAAAGGCAAAGTCGCTCATCTCTAGTCTTTACCTTTTATTGGCACCACACTGGTCAGTTCTTCTGTAGGTTGTGATCTGCCAGATTGCTCCAGTGTTTGGTGGATCAATACTGAAATCACAACTCGATGTAATTCTATGAGAGCCAGAAGAAGGCCAGAACAGGGTCTCATAGACTTACATTCGGAGCTTGTGACTGCTACCTCTGTCTTCAGGTCAGTCAGAAGTTGCGGTCACAAGATGGTGGTGCGGGACCGGAGGGGCTCTGCTAACAGCTGAAGATGGCAGCTGGTAAGAATAAGCCTAGGGTCATGGAACGTAGATTAGTTGCATCACTGGATAGCACTGCAGCCTTGCAGCGCTGGAGTCCTGGGTTTGAATCCCGCCAAGGACAACATCTGCAAGGAGTTTGTATGTTCTCCCCGTGTTTGCGTGGGTTTCCTCCGGGCACTCCAGTTTCCTCCCACACTCCAAAAACATACTTATATGGAATCTACAGTAGATTGTGAGCCCCATCAGGGACAGCGACGATAATGTGTGCAAAACTGTAAAGCGCTGCAGAATATGTTAGCGCTATATAAAGATTATTATTATTATCACTCCAGCATTGAAATAAAAAATAATGCTGGAGGGGTACTTTAATATTTACATAGTCACTGGGATTCTGACCTCTGGAACCCCCACAGACTCTTAGAATGAGGGATGAAATGCTGATTTAATGATATCCGCTTTGCAGTTTTCCTGGGCACCCAGCTCAGCAATTGAAATGAGCAATGCTGCAGAGGGTGGCTAGGAATGACCTGAGCAGAGGGAAGTCTATTCAGGAGTTGATGTTCTACATCTGATGCCCCTTCATTTTAAAGAAGAGTTGAGTACCAGGCATTGGACCCCTGAGTGATAATTAATTTATGGCATATCAAAGTGATATGCCATCATTTACTAAGACAGGAATGTCACCAGAAAAAAGGCTATTATCTTGCAGATATGGGGTTAATCTGCAGGTTAATAGCGTTAATAACCTGCCCTGTGCCCGCACTTAGCTAAACGCTGCAGAGAGAAAATGAACTTAATTCTCTGCAACAGCATTCCAGATTCAGATACTGGGTGGTGCCAGCACGGGTTCAGTCCCTGCTTTGAGAATACATAGCAGGCGGCTATAACCGCGCCACCGACTGACAGTCGACCCCAATGCACAGCCATTATCAGTCAGGGTCGAGGATGCGATTAACGCCGTCAGTCTGAACTCGCACTGGCGCTGTCCCGAGACTGAAACCGGAACGCTACCAGGGAGAATAAAGCTAATTTTTTCCTGCAGATTAATGTCTGCAAGTTAATAGCATTTTTTCTAGTGACAAGTTTCCTTTAAAAAAAAGGTCATGTTTTTTTCAAACAATAAATTCCATATCGCCCGCTATCATCCATAAAATCAAAACTCAAGAGTAATATAAAAAAATCCTTCCAGCCTGCAGACACCAAATATAAACATCTGTATGCATTAAGCTCCCTCTATTGACAGCTGTATGCTGTTACGATTGAGAGAAAGCAAATAATTCAATTCATTTTGTGCACCTTTCACTACATGTCATAAAGCAGTATTATAATTTTGTACCTAGGGTAGGCACGACACTGCTGTCTTTTTGTAAAAAAAAAGATCAAATGAGATCCTGTAGAGAAGCTTGAAAAATGCAAGTATAGAAAAAAGATACAAGAAAAAATAGCACCAACCAGTCAACTATTGCGCGAATCACTGGTTAATGTGAAGCATACCACTTAAATATAGAAATGGTGGTACATATAAAATGAGACGAAATATAATGAAAAAATGCAGAAAAAAACAGCACTCACCATTCCTTAAAAAATTATGTCATTTATATCATGTGGTGGGACAGTCCTTAGAAAGCAGGGGGAGCAGGGTAGTGGAGAAGGACAGCAGCCGTTTCACACCTGTCCCAGCCTATTTTGGGCTAGACAGTTCCAGAGTAGGGGGGATGTACGGGAAAATCTTGTACGCGATTGTGGGAAGAGAAAATAAGAGGGGAGAAGAGAAGGAGATATTGTGAGCTTCGGAGGTTGCGTGCAGGTAAAAACCAGGAGACTAGGTCACAGATGTATGGAGGAGACAGGATGTGGATGGTTTTGTATGTCATGGTTAGAGCTTTGAACTGGAGTCTCTGGGCAGTGGGGGGCCAGTGAAGAGAAAGAAAGAGAGGAGAGTCCTGGGAATTGCAGGGAGACAGGTGGATTACTCAGTCAGCAGAGTTTAGAATAGAATGGAGGGGTAGAAGAGCGGTAGAAGGGAGGACACAGAACAGAAGATTGCAGTAGTCGAAGCGGGAGATGATGAGGACATGCATTCGTGATTTTGCAGATTCTTGATTAAGGAATGTACGGATCTAAGAAATGTTTTTGAGTATATGGCCCGTGTATGTCAGGGAATCCTAGCATGTTTTGTGGATGTCGAACAACCGCAAAACATGCGGGTGCGGGGACCTGAGCACCCGCGATGCTCGGTGCATACCAGAGCACCCTTAGCAAACTGAGTAATGAGCACTTGCACTCATCGCTATTTAGGATATCTTCATATCATTCCAAATGAAGGGACCTTAGGGAGTGTGATTCAATAAAACACCGCATCGTACTAGGACCAATGTTATTCGATTGTGGATATTGCATGCTGAGAGGAAAAAATCGCAGCATGCACAAGTTGTATCTAATTCAGATCTCACTCAGCCATGCCACTGAATGAGTCCATGGAAAATATCGGACTGCATTCAGATGACATCTGAGTGCAGTCCGATTTCCACGAACTGACAAAATGGAGAAAATAGAAAAATGTTTTTCTCCATCGTCTCCTTATCCAAGAGGATTGAATCACCGCATGATCACACCCTGATTAAAGTGGTATAAGTATAATTTACCCAATTCTCTCCAATGAGAATATATACTGTTGTCTGCAAATGTGCTTATACTGGACCAGTTTATTTCTGCTATAGTCATCCCAAAATTGATCCAAAAACATATATTCATATGTGAATATAGCCTAATATTTGCTGCTTGGGTGTGCAAATAAACCAATGAAAGCAGTCTAATTATCGCATTGCTTGCTTATCTTTTATTTCCACACAAAACCGCCACTTTTATACTTTGGAGAGGGACGTGGGACACTCTTAATTGTACAACAAATAGCCAGAAGCACAGCACGTAGCACATACATTTTCCCTAACACATCACTCATTATATACTGTAAATCCTGTGTAACACTGTGTAGAAAGGTGTACCTGGAAATTCATCAACGTGGTGATGTGACACAAATCTAAGTAGGTCTCCAAGCCAGGTTTTGCAGAGACCGGCATGTGTAATATAAGTTTGTACCAAGTGAAACTACACTTCCCAGTTCCTTTAATATTCGTAAGTAATTGCTGGAAATTATTGAGGTGTTGATATGGTAAAATTAAGTTTAGTCACTTACTTTGGCCCTCCACAACAATCACGTTCTCTGATGTGGCCGCTTTGGAAATTTAATTATTCACTCACGGTCTAGATAATGAAGTGATAAACAGTTTTTACTAAATGTAGTTATTAAATAAGCTTTTACATTTTGATCTCACTTGTTTGAGAAGAACTACATGCTAGCAATGTATGGGGTGGAACAGTGAATTAGTGGGAAATAAATGTGGGATAAACTTTAGTTCTTGGCAGTGGCCACTAAGCAATATACGGTGTTGCTGTGTTCAGCTCCTTAAATCATTTATATCCAACCGCTGCTAGATAATATTTCAGTTGAATGATATGGGTGCAAGTTGTCGGACCACAACCGATCTCATGTTGATGATAATCACCAGTTGATTCCTAGATAACCCCTTTAAAGTTTTCCTAGAGGCAGGGTCTACGCAGATAGGCAGTCAGCTGTGCAAAAAACAGCTTTTGATCTAAAGCCATTTAAAGGAACCTGTCACTTCAAGAAAAGCTATTTATCTACAGGTAATTTTCAGATTAATAGCATTTAATCCCTCTGTAACCTGTTTAATAGAAGTGCGGCTGCAGGAAAAGTGTGAATTTTATTCTCCCTGCAGCCTCTTGTTTCTAGTCATTGGGGTGGTGCAGGGAGTAACTACAGTCACCTCTCATTATACAGTGAGTGTGGCTATAATCACTCCCCAACATATCGAATGACAACCTACTCTGCACTGTAAGTGTGCTGAGCAGGCTGTCAATCAAAGTGTCTGGAAGTGACTGTAGCCAGAATCAGGCTTGGACTGTCACACAGGAGAGCAGTAGAATCCTCCGGAGGGCCCCTGTGCAAGAGGAGGCCATCACCCTCTTATATGAGCAGTACTGGGCACAATATACTTGAATCACTATGTACAGACAAAGGCGGCATCTTATTCATTTAACAATCTACCCAGTTCATTATTATATAAATTTGTGATTGTGGATAATGTCACATTTGCATGTAGTTGAAAAGTGGGGCCCTAGCCTTCGTTACTGGTGGGCCCTGGGCTCGCCAGTCTGACGCTAGCCATAATAACTGAGTAGTAAATGGTAACTGTAACAGTTTCCTTCACAGCCTCAACGACTGGAGGCGAGTGAGTACAGTGAGAATAAAACTTCATTTTCTTCCTGTACTGGCACTTTCAGTAAATGGGCTACAGAGGGATTAAATGATATTTACATGCAAATTACCACTATATCTGCAGGCAAATAGCACTTCTCAAAGTGACAGATTATGCTTAAGGGGTAGTAACATATGATCTGGGACAGTAAGTGAGGTAATGTAACAATTAACATCTTTGGTTGTCTTAGGAAGTGAAAGAGGTAATAATAACTGACAGCCAAAGTGAGTGAACAGATTCACATAAAATCCAAGGTGGTGAGGGGCAGTTATAGGGAAAATAATAATATTCATGGTAATCTAGGGTAATATATTGATTAATAATTCCATCAATGATGGTCAGGCTAGTGAAAAGGTTAATGAAAACATCCTCAGTGAGCTTATGAAGAGTAGTTACTGATAAGAATGCCAATGGGCAAGAGCCAGTGTCAATTTTCATCAACTTTAAGATTAAATATTTTGCACAAGTCTAAAATAAAAATAGTTTCCCAGCTTTAACATCAGCACTTTCTTCTTGAATAGGTCTGACATTCAATACCTGGCACTCTCCACAGACAAAAGTGGCGCTGATTCTGACATTTAAAAAAAGTTTTTTTTTTCTAATCCCAGACAATCCCTCTAATTTGATCATTAGAGTTGAGCGAAACTGGTCGGTCAGATTCAAAAGTCGCCGACTTTCACCAAAGTCGAGTTTCGTTGGCCGAAACCCGACCATAGCGTGCAGTCGGCCATGTGGTCGGCAAAACGAGCGCCAAAGTCGAATTTCCCATAATGCTTGTAGGCTCCTTTTTTCAGCCAATGAGCAAGGACGTACTGTACACTGTGGGCAATGAGATGACATGTGCAGGGTCCACCGCTATCTTAGAGAAGGGCATTGCAGTGATTGGCTTTCTTTGGGGGGGCGTCATAGTGTCTATAAAGGCCCTGAGCGCCGACCTCCATTTTACTTCTGCCGATCTTAACAGTAGGGAGAGGTTGCTGACGCTGTTTATCAGTAGGGAGAGAGTTAGGGCTGGAAAGAGAAGTTCTTCTGTGCTTTTGCTGATAGCAATTGTGCTGTACAGTTAGTGTGCAGTGACAGGGGAGGATTTTCTTGTGTGCAGCAGCGCTGGTTATTAGGCTGCCTGATAGCTGTATTGCTGTATGTACACTGCTGTGCAGACTGCTTTTTACACAGCACTAATACTTTTATTCTTTTTTTCTGCACAGTCACTGAGCGTTCATTTTTTTCCACACCGTATAGAGCTGTATGCTCCTTACACACTACCATGTACCGGCTGGTATCACGGACAAATACATGCTGACTATCTGTGTGTGACTCCAGAAATATATACGGAGATTGAAATTTTCCCCTACACCGTATACAGCTGTACGCTTCTGAGACAGTACCGTATATCTGCTCTTTGTATTACGGTCAAATCCATTGGGGTCGGATTTTCGACTCCGACTGGACCTTTTCCGTTAGTCGGCCGACTTCGTTCGACTCGACTTTTGGGAAGGTCGGGTGGCCCGAAATCCTACTTGACCCTCTCGGAGCCAAAGTACAGTAGCTCATCTCTATTGATCATATTAAAGTTTAGCGTCCCAAAATCCTTCTTTCTTTTGTGCATGAGAGCTGATAGTAGGCCACTATGCCCTGGAAAAGTGAGTGGGCAAAATTTTTTCCCAAGGGGCCACATGAGAGACTGTTGTGGAGGGCCAAAGCAATAGGCTGAAATTAATTCTGCTCAATATTAATATTAGCATATTAGTTAGAATTAGTATTATTTTATATTCATTTTTATCTTGTAATGTTGAGCAGAATTAAGCATGGTGACTTGTTGTTACTGATAATACATGTTATAATAAGGACTATTATGATATGCATTTTAGTAGAGATGGGCGGACTCCTAGTAATTCATCAGCTGGTGCCTGCGCTCCAAATAAGTGATTAAAAAATGAAACAGTGTGGGTTCCCCTTTATTTTCTTTAACCAGCCAGGCAAAACTGACTGCTGCGGGCTGCAATCCTCAGCTATAAGCTTTAGCAAGGTTGGTAATCAAGAATATAGCGATCTGCATGCTGTTTTTTATCATTTAAATAAATAATTTAACGGAGTCCCCCACATTTTTGACAATCAGCCTCACTAAAGTGGACAGCTGGGTGCTGGTATTCTCTGTCTGGTAAGGGGCCATGTGTATTGGCCTCTCCCAGCTTAAGAATAGCAACCCGCAGCCGCCCAGAAAAGGCACATCTATTAGATGTGCCCATGCTGGTGCTTTGCCCGGCTCTTTCTAATTGCCCTGTAGCGGTCACAAGTGGGGTAATATTTGTGGAGTTGCATTGTCCAGTGACATCAAGCGTCTATATGAAACCTAGCCATTACTAATCCTATATTTTTTTTGGAAATAAACACACAGCAAGAATAATGTATTTCATTTGAAATAAAAACAAAACACATTTTCCTTTTTTTATTTAAAAATAACAAATACAGTTATACTCACCTAACACCCATTCCATTGAAGCAGTAGCATAGCTACTGGGGGGGCAAAGGGGGCCATTGCCCCGGGCCCGGTCCCGGTCCCATGAAGGGGCCCACTCAGAGCAACAGCCGCTTCTGTCCTCAGGCAGCACTCAGTGAGACCGCGGCAGATTGCCTGCTCCCCCATCTTCCTGAGACGCTGCATGCTGACTAGCAGAGTGGCAGAGTCTCTGTGCAGTGTAGTGTGCGGCAAGAGCTGAGCTGATAGTGTCTGACCTGCTAGGCTGTCCATGCTGCAGGCTGTGTGCTCTGGCTCATGCAGGCTGGAGCTCCCCTGGGTCCTAGAGCCCACATTACATTTACCTCAGACACTGCCTGGCCATGTCAGACCTCATCATATGCTCTGCGCCTGCAGCACTTGGATCAGAAATTGCAGGTGCAATCTATAAACCACCTGCCTGTAAACTTCATAAGACAGTGGCCAAAATTTATTAGGTTTACTATATTCAGGTATGTAATGGTTGCTGTGGGGTGAATGTGATAGGATGGGGACAGGGTGGGAACTGAAGGGGTGGTGGAGGGAGGACAGAGTGGGGGGCCATATTAATATACTTATCATTACAGTGCTTAGTGTTATGCACTCCATCACATGTAATAAGTGCATTTGGGGGGCTGATGGGGAGATAGGGGGCTTATTATTCTTACAGCCAGGGGGTCTTATTATAAGCCCAGCCTGTGAGTATAACAAGCCCCCTTACAGTAACTACGGCATGAGCTGTGTTATATGTCATATTGTTATAATATGTAACATTTTTAAAGGGAGCCCTGATGGGTGATACAGGTCGCTCATAGTTTCAATAAAAAAGGATTGAGAGAAGCCAAAAGAGTGTAGGCAACACATGACTGCAAGTTGTGTACCTGCAATCACATGACTGCCTGTTCACATCACCGATACTGAGGCCATTATTACTGTACATGGGGGGACTTAGGGGACATTATTAAATGTTAAGTGGGCACTTAAGAAGCATTATTGTTTTATGGGCACTCAGTGTTTTGTGACTGTCAAAGGTGGCATTATTTCTTTCTAGGGACCAAATGTGGACACTGTTTTCACAGTGGCACAGAGGTGGCATTACCATGTGGGGCAATAAGAGAAGACCTGTTTTTTTATAGCAGGTGCATTAATAGGGACACATACGGCAGACGTGGTTCAGTATTGGGGTATCAGTAGGATAAGGAGGTTGTGCAGGAAGCTGAGTCCTGGCTAGAGAAGCTGTCGTGTCGACCTGTGCCAGATGGAAAAGACGGGAAAAGTGAGCATTTCCATCAGAAAGAACGTCAGCTGTAAGTCACTATTTATAACTGTACTGTAATCTCCTATATGTTCTGCAGTAGTGGTATCTAGCACCATATGGCGGTAAAAAACAGCGTCGTTTTTTCAAAGAGATTTATTTTCAGTAATGTCATGGTCGTCGGCTGAGTTTCCCCTATGCCGACAATTAGGGTGTGCCACTTTAGTTGTAGTCAGGGTTACCTGGGTTGGGGCCCACTCAGATGTTTCGCACCCCCCTGACCTAAACCCCTAGCTACGGCTCTGCATTGAAGCCCTCGTTTCCTGTAATAAAACAAAAATAGAAAATAACAATACCCCTCACCTGTCTGTCATTCTGCCCAAGCCGAAATCCATGTCTGGGGATTAATAGTTTTCAACCTGGACTGTGCCAAGATGCTACCGTCCAGGCTGAGAACCACTGATGAATGAACTGCTGCGAATGCAGGGTCAGCGAGCAGCGGTGACCTCATCAAGGTTACCGCAGGTCACTGAGGCTGCATTCCAAGCAGTGCCAATGAACTCAAGCGGGACAGGGAATGGCCAAGTGCACCCAATAAATTCATCATAATTTATGACACAAAACTGGCATACATCTTTGATGATGTTACATGACAGTTGAAAAATGCAAGAAATTTATTAGAGAGGCACATGTCTCCTAATGAAATCAATGCAGGTGTACAAATCACCAGTCTTAATGAATCTAGACTGATGAGCCTCATGTACCTAAGCAGCCTAGCAGCCTTCAAATATTGTACATGAAGCTCACTATATAGTTACCATTTTATAAGGTAAGTGAATTTCAGTATGCAAAATGTTTTTTTTCAGAAAACACCTGACCGAAATGGTTAATCATATGTGCTTTTATTGTTGGTTTTATTACCATGTACTTTTGTCTAAATATAGGTATGTATTACAATGTATGTATAATGTTAATTGTGCCATCTTTATGACTATTACCTTTAAAGTGACCATATCATTATGAGAAATAATTAATATCACATTTGATTAAGAAGATAGCAGCATCAGATAACATATGCTCCCATCATACCAGTTTCAGCTAATGTCACCTCTAAAATAGTAAGCGATTTTTACAAAATTATTTTTGTTCTTAAAAAAGAATTGTACAAATGTTTGTTTTCTATTTCAATTCAGCAAAAAAGGAATTAATTGCTTTACCATCAGCTGCCTATCAATTATGCAGTGAATTTTAGCGTTCGCTAACAGACCACTATGTGCTATGTGCAACATACCTCTACAGTAATGCTTGTCCAACTGTTAAGGAAACAAACTGCCTGGATATTTAGCTCTAGTGGTACCTAATCGGACGCTATCAATTTTTTATTGTAAGAGAATACATAAATTACCTACTAATATGTCCTTTGGTTTAGTAGAACAGCATAATGATCAAAGACACACAATAGAAATGTATTTGCTTCTGTCGAAAGCTTATTCCCTTAGCTCTCCATCTGTGGTGATGGACAGGCAGTAAGCTGTCAGGTTTTGTTCTGTCTGTCACACTACACTTACCTCCTGATGTTTTAAGTAATCAATATGGGGGCTGAAATCACCTACCGCTACCTCTGCTACCTCCTATTTTGTCCACTCATAAATTATGAATCCCTGCACAACATCAAGTCTACAATTTCGATTGCATTTGCTAATCATTGATCAATAATTCAGAGGTTCTTCTTCAAGGGTCCCTGGCTTCCTGGAACATATGGCACAAAGCTGACAGCATTCACATGACTATTCCCTTATCACAAAAAGCAGCCAGGGAAAACAAGTTGTTTAAAGTAGTTTCTTCTCTTTTATACGCCAGACTTTGTACTTTTTTTTTTCCTTTTTGTTCAACTTGCTTGTTACACTTAATGACTGCACAACCACAGCAGCTACAGAGTGAAGTACCAGCCAGTATAATTTACAGTCAGGATAGACATGGTACTTATCTACAAACCTGCATGTCATTTTTTATTTTGTATGATTGCATCTTTTTTCTCTTTTTTTTCCTGCTTCTTTTTGGCAGAGGAGGGTGTTTTGATTTTCTCAGGTTTTATTGCATTATTTATTAGACTTGTGCGGACACAAATACTAAGATAAAAAGCTTTGCTTTACACACGCATATGGCTGTTGACTATGACGAAGACAGCCAAAGGTATTTATAGTGTTTACAA
>VIAB01047123.1:2563-13417 GCA_009801035.1 Oophaga pumilio
GCGATCTCTGTAGCGATATCGCTATGTGAGACGGGCCCTTTAGTTGTAATGTTTGCACAAATGAGCCTACATAAATTCCTGTAAATCAGTTTGGGTTCTTACACGTGCACAATGGAATAAAGGAACATTAGCTTTCAGCCTAGATTTAAGTAGAAGTAAGTAGAATGGGCATGCACAGTGTCCAAGAAGACACCCTATAATTCAAGTCTTGGCACATGGCTACTACTCATGATGTTGCCAGTAGTTTACAGCATTTGCATCAGGTGTGTGCATTCAGAACTAAGAAGAGATAAAATATTTTTTGAAAGGACTTAGTACCAACCAATGAAAAAGCAAAGCTGTGTAGATAAATGAGGAGCAAAGCATTGGAGTGTAGTATAGACAGCTTGGTGGTAAATATGGACACATAGTATGATTAACTGAATGAAAAAAGTTCAGCTGAGAGATGGCAAAGGATAGAAAGTATGGGGTTTAGATACATGCATAGCACATGATCCAATCTGCCCTACACAGCAAGATTTTCCCTTCTGATCCCATGTGTCAATCGACTGGATCAGCATTTAGAACAAGAATTTTACACATGTACATAAGTATTTTTTTTTCAAAAAGAAGCATATAAGCCCTTTTTGAAACCATCAATGATCCCAGTCATAAAGTTCTCTAAAGCCCGGGTCTCACATAGCGATACACCAGCGATCCTGACAACGATCAGGATCGCTGGTGTATCGCTACATGATCGCTGCTGAGCTGCCACACAGGCAGCTCAGGGCAGCGATCAGCACAGGGACACTGCGGGTAACATCGCTTAGTTACCCGCAGTGTACCTTGGATACCAGCGCCCTGATGCAGGGAGCTGGTAAGCAAGGTACACGTCGGGTTTCCAGGCGCTGTACGGTGCCTAGAAACCCAACGTGTACCTTGGTTACCAGCTCCCTGCATCAGGGCGCTGGTATCCAAGGTACACAGCGGGTTTCCAGGCACAGCCCCGCGCCTGGCAACCCGCTGTGTACCTTGGTTACCAGCGGATCGCTGGTCTCCCGCCTGTCACACGCAGTGATGCGTGCCTGTCAGCGGGAGACCAGCGATCAAAAAAATGTCCTGACATTTCTGACACGACCAGCGATTCACAGCAGGGGCCTGATCGCTGGTACGTGTCAGAAATAGCGAGATCGCTGCTGAGATCGCTGTTTAGCAGCGATCTCGGTAGCGATCTTGCTATGTGAGACGGGCCCTTTAGGTACTTGCATAGATTTATAGTTCACATGATAAAGAAAGTTTGCCTCCTACGGAGATTAAACACTGTTCTCCAGATGGAACAAATGCCCTTTTGTCTTTTGAGTGGGGTTTATGTGAAACAACTATTAACCATATTCTTTGTATGGGCTATTTATATACTTTTAAAATGTAATCTTGTCCCCCACCTTTTGATGTCCGTTTTCAAGACTACTGTAAATCTTTTCTCCTGACTAAGATCCTCCATGTCCCTAGTTAGTTTTGTGGCTCTTTCTACTTTTTCTAATTTCAGGGCTTCCTTTATATGAACTGGTGCCCAGAAACAAACTGCACATTTGAGAGGAGTTAGCAATAGTTAGTTTGATACATGACTATCCATATGGCTTTATAAGAAGCTGATTGACATTGCATGCTGTTATATAGTCTGTGATGCACAAGTACACCCAGGGCCTTCTTTACTAGTTTTACATTCCATATTACATTATTACCAATGTAAGGAGAAGGATCACACCGGATGTACCTCTTCCGTGACGGATCCGGAACTGTCGGGGCTGTCACCAATGTTGTACGGGGGGAAAGAATAAAACCCCGGACTGACCTTTGCACTCAGTGACAAGGGGAGCGGCTAAGCTTAAAAAGCTGCAGCACGCAGGAAATAGGGGAGAGTTGGCGGGAACACGTGGCGCGCAGAGAGACAGTATTGGCACTCCATCCTCTGAGCAGCGGGACGGAGCAGGCCCACGCCATAGGGGCACAGTATTCTCCCACACAGACTGCTGACAGAGACCTGCAAAGTGCCCGCTGGCACCCTTGACCGGGAGTGACATATTCCCCAGGCAGAGACTTGACGCGCGTGTGCCAAGGCAGAGAAACTGGGGGAGCCGCCGTTAAGCTCCGACAATGGTAAAGACTGTTCACTTTCCTGCATGGCAGTCCCAGGACCCAGGACTCCGTTCAAGTCATCGAGGACTCACCGTCGCCATTGGGAACCGGAAGCTCATCTCCTTCAGGACCACACCCGACTCTTCTCGCGTCACGGCTTTGGCGTCATCGTTTGAACCTAGGATTCCACACTTTGGACGTCATCGGACTGATAAGTTTATTGTTATTGAACTCTCCTCTAAAATCCCTATTCCTGTTTTATCCCACTCCTGTTTTACCTTTCCTTTCTCCCTGCGTGGAGTATTCCCTGTTAAAGTAAATCCTACGTTAACCCTTGCTCTGCATCCTTCCGTTACTGCATCTTGGTACCTGCTCACACCAAGATGTACTGAATATCTTTACATTTATCTACATTATCTGCCAAGTGACTGCCCAATACTCAGTTTCTCAAAGACAGCTTGTAACTTATGAACATCTTCCACAGATGGTACTACAGGACATGGATTGGTGTCATCTGCAAAAATGGAAAGAGTATTTATCCATTCCTCTATATCATTATTAAATAAGTTGAAAATTAGCGAACTCAGCACATAACCTTGGGATGCACCACTTATAACTACAGACTATTCAGAGTAGCAGTCATTTATCACAGCTCTCAGGGTGCAGACTTTGTGCTAGTTTTCAATCTAATTACAAGCCTTACTTTCTACCTTAAACCTTTTTAACCTTAATTTTCCCATTAGGCATATATGTGGAACAGTGTCAAATGCCTCTGACAATAGCAGGCTTCTTCTCACCTTTTCATACAAACTAGTCCGGTTGTTTTGACAACTTCTGTCCTTTGAAAAAACCTATCACTCATAGTAATATTTTTTTAACAAACACTGATGTATATAGTCCCTTACAAGCCACTCAAAGATTTTTCCCAGATGTAAGGTTCTTTTACATTTACTGTGTTTTTGGGGGCCATTTTTGCAGCCCCAATAGATTTCTATGGGGCCACAAAATCGGCCGGCAAAAATTCAATGGTGCGCCGTGTGCCGTATGGCCCTGAGGGTCGTGTTTGCGTCTGTGAAAAAAGATCGAGCCTGCTCGATCTTTTTCACTGCGTATGGACACGACCCCCATTGAAAATTAATGGGGCGTCAAAAACAAACGTAAGTTTGTTTTTGTGGTGCACCATCACCTTCGGTTTTGCGGAGCGCCATTTTTTTTCCAATACTTCTTCCATAGCATTGGAAAACTGAAAAACTGCGATCCGCAGGTTCTTTGTGGCCCATTATTGCGGCAGACTGCCTTTTTTTTGCAGCGATATGGCCCGCAAAAAAGGGCCGCAATAATGGGCCTCAAAAAACCCGCTAAATGTAAAAGAAGCCTTTAGCTTATTGGTCCATGTATGATTAGCCACGAAAGACATGAAGCCCATTTTGAAAATTGACACCATTTTAGCTTTGCTACAGTCGCTTGGACAGTGTCAGTCATTAAAGAGTCTCTAAAAATTACTGTATGTATGGGTAAATGGAAATGTGACAATACAGCATTCAATCTTAATTATGCCAGAGTTATATTTGCAGTAGGTCAAGAAACATAGACTATTGTTCATATTGTCTGAACATTGATTCTTGAATTGATGTTTGTGAATTGTTGAGTAGCTGCTGTTTACCTATTATATCAGGTCCTACAGGTGATTGTGTTGCTATCTTTGGAGGACAGGGACGCAGGGTCATTGAACATTTGATGTTTGCTAATATGTTGATTACCCATTGTATAAGTCCATGTAACTTGTTAATCAGCAAAACAGTGAAGGAAAAACTATGCACATTGATTAAATACTCAAACAATGAGAGTTAACCTGATCTCACCTTCCCCCTGACCTGGGATTGTTGGTTTGGAGGATAGCTGTGAGTATATATTTTTCCTTCTGCAAAAAGACTCTACAGAACCAAAGACAAGTCACCATGGCTCCATCAAGGGGAACACAGATTTGACATTCTACAGGATGCCATCTTAAGGGACCACAGCACTAGCTGGAATAATACAGATCTGCTCTATTGAGCATCACGGAACCCATGGAGACAATTGAGCAAGTCAGATTGGGACCCTCTGGTCACCTGACCCCATGGAGATATCAGAGAAGCCAGGTTGAAACCCACTGATCACCTGGCACCATGGAGACTATTCGGAGAAGCCAGGTTGAGACCCTCCTGTCACCTGGCCATGTGCCTCAATGGATTGTCAGCTTCCTATTCTTACAGGAAACGTCTGTATATGTACATTGTGGTGCTCCTGATGAAGAAGTCTTGTACTTTGAAACGCGTTGAGAATAAATCCACAATTTAAGGGCTACGTGGTCTGGATCCTGAACTATTCAGCAGTGCAGATTAAATCCACATTTACCCATTTTTTTATCTCAGCTTCCTATGCTTGTCATTACCTCCTCTCTGTGGTTGCCCACCAAAAGACACTGATGGGGTATTCGGCACTGGAAGCCCCAAAGTCGCAGCTGCTCTAATCCTGGAGAGCCAGCGGAATGGTGAGACTCTGTCATTTTCACCATCTTGGGTATTTGCTGGGACTGCTCTATATGTTATTGTCTGTTTGGTGGTTCAATAAAATATTGCCACACTGTTTACTCTCACCCTGTGTTGTCTGAGTGGTGGTATCCTGCCCACGGAAAAGGAGTTCTGGCATTCAGTGGGATGAGCCCTGGTCCATGCGGTCTTTCTTAAGATAGCCGTGTCAGCAGACGAGAGTACCTACTGACCCTTGTGTCTCCACAGGTAATAATTGAGGCGACTTCCTTAAGAACTCTTGGATACAGCACATTTGGGCCAAGGTCCTTGTTCACACTGATTTCATTAAACTTACCTTGGACCATATCTACCTATAACTGAGTTTATTAGAAGATTATTAATAGCACTGAGATCAGGTGCAGCCACTGCTCTCTCATTTTTGGTATATACAGAGCTAAAAAACACATTAAAGGGTTTGTCCGGTCCAAAATAATAAGTCTGCAGTCACTTTGTGTGACATGGGGATTTGCTGGTTTCTGAGTCGAGATTGGTGGGTACGTATGCATTATGCATACTCCTGGCCAGAGCCCGACTAGTGGGCATGTCTCTGGCTGGGAATATGTATAACTAATACATTTCCTCAGGTCCTGGCTCAGAAATCGGCGAATCTTCACAGCATACAGTGTGTGCACTGGGGGAATTCATGAGTATGCAATCACACAGAGTGACTGCAGACTTATCAATTTGGATCTGCCAACCCCTTTAAGTCAAGCTCTGTTGTATTGTTAGAAGTGACTAGATCCAACACCTCTTCTTGGGTTTTCCACAAACTGCCCCCTAAAATTATTCTGCAACAAGCTGAGGAACTTTTTTCCCTTGGCAGCTGAAGCAGAACCGTGACCCCAATTAACATTTGGGTAGTTAAAATCTCCCATAATTCCTACTGTATCCATACTGTGCAGCATATGTCCTTTGGTTATACAGCCTACCTTCCAACTTCTCAGTTATGCGGCGATATACAGATTACAATAAAAAATTATTTTTCAGTATTTGCCTCTCTTAAGCCATTAATCTAAGGTGGTGAAATAATAAAAAACAAGATAGCAGATTTTTGTGGAGCTGGGAATATCCATCTAAGTTATGTGTGTGAATGACACCTTTAAGATCTTGTATCTGTTGTTGTTTGTACATATTAAAAACTTTACCTTGATCTTGGTGAAAATCAGTGATAATCGCCTGTTGTCATGCCATGGAGTCAGCATAAGTCAGGTTTGTGGTCACTGATCGCACAGGAAGTGATGACATCACTGTTATTTTATGAGCGGAATGCTGAGGTCTGCGATTGTCTGCAGGGGTGAGATGACTTAAACAGGACATCGTTGGATGTTTCTCTGACAATGTGCTGTTCTAGTTACCTGACAGCTGCAGCCAATCACAGATCTCAGCGGTCCTGTGACAGTTGTCATCACTTCGCTCGCGCTTGCCACCCAAGTGGCCTGTGCTGTATCTTCAGGAGTGAAAGAGGGGGAATATGGCTCAGTTTCTTTTGTTCAGTACACAGATGCCAAGAGTAAAGTTTTTAATTAGCCCATTCAGACATTTAATTTGTGTTGTTTCGGTAACAATTAAAATTACTCCATGTCAAAGAGTCATAAGAATGCTGTGTAGATTAGTTGCTATGGACACAGTTGTTGGGTGATTAGTAGCTGAAGAGCAAATGATGGAGTCTGTTGTGCATTATTTTCACTTCCCTTTTCAGCTGTACATATACCGTATATTCTTTTCCCAAGTGCCTTTTTGTGTTGGCAATATTCCTCTAAAAATGTATATGACTTTTTGAGAAATGTCAAAAAATGTCCATGTCTTTACCAAAGTTTAGTTTGTTTTCTTCTTTAATCATATCTAAATTGAAAACTTGCCTCTATTTACATCTATCTGTTATTGTACTTACTGATAAAATCTAATTTGCATTTTCACTATTAGAAACCTGTGCCTAAGGCCTCGTTCAGACATCTGGTTTTCACAGACATTCTATCCGCAGTGTTCTATCCACTGTTTTCATAAATAGGACTCGTACCATTATAGCCTATGGGGCTGATCAATTGTCCATGTTTCTTTGTGGTACGTGTGTCTGCAATAATATCATGGGAACATGTCCGCTTATGATTAGCATCATGGATGAAAATTCCCCATAAAAGTCTAAGGCTTTACTCATACATCAGTATTTTTTATCAGTATTTCATCAGTATTTGTATTCCAAAACACAGAATAGGTGTCGATTTATCAATTTTAGTTCTTCCCTGTAAGTTCAACATACAAAATACTGGCCAAATACTGATGTGTGAATTAACCACAATATCCTTGAAAATCACGGACAGCATATTGCTGGCATCAGTGTACAACCCATATGCTGTCCTTGATTAACCTTGCAATAAATTGGGGAAGCTTTGCAAATTATTTATTTTTCAGATGTGAAAATCACTGGTAAAACAATAATGGTCAAAATTGAAACACTGACCAAAAATTGATGAAAATCAGGTCAAAAATACTGATGACACACTTTATGTGCTTGAAAAATCACAGATGTCTGAATGAGGCCTAACTTGATTACCCTGTGACACTATTGTGATGTACCAAGGAGTTTATCAATAATTTCTTATATTTTATTGTCTTTATATTTTTGATTACTGAAAAAGGAAAAAGGGTTAATAAAATAAAGTACCACAATTCTTATTTGGATTTAAGTAGCACAGTACATAGCGTTGAGCAAATGTATTTTGTATTTTGAGCATTAATTAAAGAATACACATGTAAGCAGAATGCAATTTAAGTCTCAATGCACAAATCTACTATTCCCGAAACCCCATCAGAGCTGCACTATCCAATGCAAAATCAATAACAACGAAACAGCAACAGTACATGACCTAATTAACTCCTGTGATTTAACACATCTTTGTCTTCTGCTTTTGATTTTATTGCTGCATACCGCAACCAATATTTTACAACTAAAACTCCTGTCAAACTGGTTTGACCAGTCCATCAAAAAGTGTAAAGGGAGTATCCGCTACCTCCCACATCAGCGTCACTCTTCTGCTCCAAGCATTGTGTTCCCCGGCGATCTTGTGACATTGTTTGGGACATGTGAATGCTGCAGCCTATCACTGGGCTCCAATTTTCACACTTCCATGAAATATTTTCGCTGATAGGCTGCAGTGCTCATGTGAAATAAAATGTCACAAGATCGCTGGTGGACAAAATGCTTGGCGTGGGAGAGTGACACTAGTCCAGGAGGTACATATGCTTTTTTTTTTACTAAGCACATTAGAGGCATTGAAAAGGCGTTCAGTAGTAGACAACGATTTTTAATAAACGGGTCAGAAACTTGAATGTCAGTAGCAAAAACATCTTTTCCCTGATTATTGTCAACCGGAAGCTGATGCCATTAGTAGAGCAGTCTCTATCTTTCAGGCCTCAGGAGTCTTGCAGGTTGCATATGATGTCACTGCATTGCATGACTGAGCCGACCTGCCATTTATGTAATCCAGAAAAGGAAATTGAGGTTGCGGTAGATGAGGGTTTGGGTTTTACTGAGTGGAAGGTTTATTTTTTATGAAAATAAACCGAAAGAGAGGGCGCTCCTTATGAAAATTGTCACAACACATATGCGGTGGGGAAAGAGGTATTCAACTCACCTATGATAGTTTTGCATGCCAGGCACAATGCTGATGCTAAGCGGTGAATGATGGCGGTCTTCGAGCGCTGCAGCACCTTCCGCCTGCTCCTGGCATCCTGCTCAGGAGCCGTGATACACTGAAAAACAATGAAAGGTGGGCGGTGGAGATCCACAAGGAACAGAGTCAGGAACAATCCAGGTCAAATAAGAAAAGTTTGAAGCATGGATATATTGAGGCATGGATGTACCAACTTTGCTATTTATGAAGACTAGAAAATGAAATCGAGATTGCGGTACATGCGTGCTTCAGGATTTGGCAGTGGAAGCCTTATTTTTTTTATATCAGATTATAAAGGCACTAAGGGGGCATAATTAGATTTGAAGGGACTACTCAAGGGGCATTATTAGTTTTGAAAGGGGCACTTGGGGCATCATAAGTTTTAAATGTGGCACTCAGGGACCATTATTCATTTTAAGGGAGCACTCAGGGCATTATTACTTGAAGGGAAAACTCAGGGGGTATTAAAATCATCTAAAGAGCACATTGAGTTTTATTACTTTTAAGCAGACATTATTACTGTTTGGGGGCAATAAAAAGTACCCTTAGTCCTTTCTAGGTAGCACAGTGGTGCATTATTATTTTCTATGGGGCACCAGGAATCATTATTACCATCTAAGGGCACCAAGGGGGCACGATTATGTGGGAGCACAAACGAGGCACTAACGGGAACAGTATTACTGTCTGGGGAAAAATGAGGAGATCACTATCTTTATGTGGGGTATAAAAGATGACACTTTTACTATCTAGACCCGCTGACAAAGAAAGGTCAAAACGTAAATTGGGGCTGCGAAGACATTACATTATCTTCAGCAGCGCAAGCCAGTGCCACATCTAAATACTATTTCTACATGCTATACCATTGTTCAATCTATAGGTAAGTGCCTATACCATGTTACTATGGAGCATCAATTGTCTCGTTTCTCATATTAGGACAGTTCACACAAGAATCTGTTTGCTGTATTTATATTTCATGTGCCCACAATACATAGCAGCACCTTGCTTTTAATATTGATGTACTTATGTAATTGTTCTAATTTTTAATGTAATAAACTTCTTTTTGGCTTACCATACTCCAGGGATGGGGAACCTCAGGCCCGCAGTCCGTTTACAGCCCGCAATGACATTTTATCTGGTCCCTGGGCAGATTACCAGGAACCAGAATGCTTGGGCCGGCAGCTGTGTTCTGACACCTGCCGGCCCCTTTCATTTCTTTTTGCTCTGTGAGCAGTGTTCACTACTGAATGCTGAGGCACGTTTAAAGACAGATAACGTTCTAACACCAGTGCAAACCTCAGGATGTATTTTGCGGGTGGAGTTAGTGCAAGATTTGTACAGCCCCCAAAGAATGGCACAGATTCATAAATGGCCCTTGGCATAGAAAAGGTTTCCCACCCCTGATGTCCTCTTTTGGTTTGGGCTCCGTTTTTATGCCTTATGGTTTAAGTGGTTATTCATTTACTATATAGAAAACAAAGTTTGGAACTTACTGTGCTTTGCATTATTACGATACGATACACTTTATTGATCCCTGGGGGAAATTACAGATTATTACCGATTGTTTGGCGCTATTATTTTTAGGGGGATTATCTAACAGGCATCATTGTTTTCACTCGCACTTTTTGTGTAGCAGTTTTTTGGGGATGAGTTAATTATAGTGATGACTCAGTCTTTAAAGTATTGGGGTCACTGTGACACAAAATTAAGGTTAGCAGCAGGATGGGAAGTTTGTACAGTTTGGGAATTGGTTAGAATGGTGCTGAAAATTTAAGAAGTTAGATATAAAAATATTTAGAATTGAGAGTCCTCAGTGGTTGATACCTTTTAATGGCTAACTGAAAAGATGGTAACAAATTGCAAGCTTTCGAGTCTACTCAGGTCTCTTCATCAGGCATGACTAATACAAAATATGAAGAGTCACATATTTATGCACAAAGCAGCACATAAATAATGCAATAGATAAAACAAGTGACGTTAAGCAGAATTGTCATTATGGGAGAGGGATGAACATTAATATTGGAACAGTTCAAAGATAAGGAGTGTGAAAGTTTTATTGTCCTCTGATTGGGGTCTGGTATTGTGTTGTGATGACCCCAGAAGATCTGAGGAGCAAATTCCTTACTTGGTTTAAAAAAGACATAAATCCATGAGACACATTCATTCCTGCACTGAGTTGTCAAAGGTTGTCATGAGTTTATACTTCCAGACCCTCCTGTCTCTCTGAGAATTAAAGTTACCTTTTAAAACAACTAATTTAATGTCCTTCATGCTATGACCGGGGATACAAAAATGTTTGGCCACAGGTAGATTCATTCTCTTTTCTCTTATTGTGTTTCAATGAGAATTCATCCTTGTTCTCAGTTTTTACCCGATCTGTTCCCAATACAGACCCCCAGTTGGACATTTAGTACAAATAAATAACTACACCACATTAGATGTGATGCAGCTGAAAGTACAGTACAGACCAAAAGTTTGGACACACCTTGTCATTCAAA
>VIAB01047125.1:0-18648 GCA_009801035.1 Oophaga pumilio
ATTTAAGGTCATAAAAATTAAAAGTTTGAAAATTGCAACATTTTTGTCAAATTTCCTTTTTTTTCACAAATAAATGCAAGTCATAATGAACACATTTTACCACTATTATAAAGTACCATATGCCACGAAAAAAAAAGTCACAGATTCAGTGAGATCCATTGAAGCGTTCCAGAATTATTACCTCATAAATTAACACTGGTCAGAATTGTAAAATTTGGTCATAAAGTTGAAAACAGGCTCAGGGTGAAGGGGTCAAGGGAATCTGTCAGTAGGTTTTCGTTATGTAATCTGCGAGTAGCATAGCATAGAGCAAGAATGCCTTATTCCAGGGATGTATCACTTACTGGGCTGCTTGTCATAGTTTTCATAGAATCCCTGTTGGGTCTCATGTAGATGTAGCAGAGCTACAATTCTATATCATTGCAAAGTACATGGCAGCTCAGATACACCTCCTAATCAAATTCTGACCCAGCTGCTCCACTTGTTCCCCCTGCTGAGGAATTTGCAGTGATGTAGAATTGTATTTCTAATGATGACTCATGCAGGGAAACAAGACTTCCTGTTTCTTCATAGAACTTAGAAGGATGCAGCAAGTCTGTTTTTAATCATGTTATATCATCAACCTAATGCAAAAGAGAAGAATTAACTTGGTAGAAAAGTAAAATGAGCAAGTGAAGGTGCACAGTGCTTTATAACATGATGATTGCAATATATTAAGAGGATAAAAACTTTGATGGCAGTGCTTTTTTAACAAAGTTCTTCAGATCTATTATGGAGAGAAACCTGCACATCAAACTTGCTTGGACTATCTCTCGTTTCATCCAATTTATGTGCTCAATGCTTCTTTTGTTGCCAGCGACACATCTGAGATTTCTTTAACATCGCTTCCTCTATTTAGCCACAGTAATGAAAATTACATAGCGCTTTATTATCTTTAATGTATTTTATTATAAATTGTCGTCCTCTTAATTTAACAAAACCCAATTTCACACAATTGACATTTCTTTTTTGGCTAACAATGTTACTTTAATTTCCTTTAAGAACATTTTCTTCTCCCTCTTAGCTTATTCTATGCATGAATTAATGGAGATAGTAAGGTTTCAACAATGAACTCTGGTGACATGCCAGCCTGCTGCATTGAAATTCTACAATGTACATTATATTCTGTAGTACATTAGTAATAGAATTTTGTCATTCTGAATGAAAAGCAAAAAATGTAATTTACTGCGAGAAAAAAAAAAGAGTTGGAAATGTGACCAGTGAACAAGAAGTGAGGTAATATATCTGTCTAGGTATGACAAAGCCACAATCAGATATCAATGACAATAACATACCGCAGTGACAGGCCTATTAGTGTGAGAGACCGGTTTAGAATATGTTGATATAAATGTATTCTTGTTCCTCTGGCAAATAGCTGATAATAATATAGAGCCTGCCGGAGCCCGTTAACATGTCTTATAATGTAAGTGCACATAACATTACAAAGGATCATGTCTGTAACAGATTATTTCCAATCTTCTATTTTAGCATGAACAAATCTCTAATATCAGGTCTTACAATGCACTGTTAAAATTACTATCACATTTCTCTGTTTTACCATAGCGCACTACCACAATGGCTGGTGATGTTTAACAAAACTTCATGACTTGAAAGAAAAACATGAATATCTTACAGTGGATATAAAAAGTCTATATGACACTGTTAAAATGCCAGGTTTTCGTCACTTTACAAAAAAAAACACACCAAGAAGAATCATTTCTTAAAATATTCTATCATTAATGTCATCCATTATCTGTACAATTCAACTGAAAAGTAAGCTGAAATCTTTTCTGGTAAAAAAAATTAAAATAAAAAACTAAAATTGTACGGCTGCAACTGGCAGAAGTGTACCATGAATTTATGACAGCTTTTTACCCATTCTTCCTTGCAGTAGCACTCCAAATATGTCAGATTGCATGGTCATCTCCTGTATATAGCACCTTCTTCAGGTAAACCCATAGATTTTCTCTTGGATTTAGGTCTAGGCTCTGGTTGGGCCATTCTAAAACTTTGACATTTTTTGGGTGAAGCCACTGTTTTGTAGATTTAAATGTAAGCTTGTTTAGTACACTGCAGGTCTCCTCAAAGTGGGAAATCCATCACTGCTTACGTTACATGTATAGAACTTCAGCAGTAGAAGATTTGCAATATATATATCACATAGGAGACAACGAGACTACTGTTTATAGATCACAGGAGACACGGAGAATGCCTTATACACATCATATAGAAGACTCCAAGGCTGCCATATACACATCACATAGGAGACACCAAGGCTGCCATATACACATCACATAGGAGACACCAAGGCTGCCATATACACATCACATAGGAGACACTGACACTGCAGTATATACATCACAGGAAACATGGGGCTGCGGTATATACATATCACAAGAGACATGAGACTATGGCACAGACATTATAGGAGATATGGACCTGAGGAACATACATCTCAGGAGATATGGGGTTGGAAGGCCTAGCCAGCACCAAATATGCCAAAGAGCAAAGGTTAAAAGAGAAGACAGGAGCTAAAGGGTGGAAGTCAGCAGAGGACTGAGCGGGAAGCTACAGCAACAGTGAAGATGAGGGGCAAAGTGAGTACAATATATTTTTTATTTTTAAAACCCTTCGTGGCCCTAAAAAAACAAAAAATTGTGGCCTGCTTGTTTTAATCTCTAAAAATGTATATTCTGGCGAAACTGAATTTCCTATGAAAGTCAAATCGAAAACAATTTGTTTAAAATCAATTTGCTAACTCTAATTTTTAAATATATCCAATCCCCAGACTAAGGCCGGGGTCACACTAGGGTCGGGATCACACATGCGACGAAAACGTCCGACGCTCCATGTGAAATCCCAGCTCTGGCGCCGGCACTCGGGAGTGGAGTGCGCGGCTGCATGTAGTTATATGCAGCTTCTCGCTCCACTCCCGAGTGCCAGCGCCAGAGCTGGGATTTCACATGCGAGTGTCGGACGTTTTCGTCGCATGTGTGATCCCGGCCTAGCATTGAATATGGTCGAGTGCTATACGAGAAAACATCGCATAGCACTCGAACCACTGTTAATCTATGGGGCAGCTCCCATCACTGTTTTTTTTCTTGGGCATATTCTACATGAGAGTGAAATCGCAGCATGCTGTGATTGTACGCGTATAGCGGCCGAGTCTCGCCAATGCGAATCTATGGGTGCGAGAAAAAAATCGGACACCACACGGACCATCAGTGTGACTTGCGAGAAATAAGCAAGCATTTTCCTCATTTCAGCCCATTGAGCCATTAAATTAAATGAGGAAAATCAGTGAGAAATGTAAAGCCATACACATGTCATACGGATGTCACATAGATACATAGGTTCGAGAAAATCGCATCATCGCATTGAAAACGGATTACATACGGATCACCATACGGAGAACATTTGTGTGATTCTCGGCAGACAAAATCGGATTGATATTTTATACGTTGTATCTGACTCCGGTCTAAACCTGATATGCATACTTAGAGTTCTATCACATACCAATAAAAAAATCGAAATTAATAATGTCTTCTGTACCATACCATAGCAGTAGAGAAGTGGCACAATGACAGTGCTATGTCAAGAGATGAACCTCTGCAAATTGCCGCACTGATTTTGGTTTACAAGATTATGAGTCAAATCTCAAACTGCTAAATATTATTTAACAGAACACACAGCAAGAATCAACTTCACATCCAAGACATGAAGACATCGTCGTATTGAAATCTTTTGTTCCCTGTACTTGGCAGTACGGCTTATCAGTGATTCATTCAAATCACTTTTTCTGCCTCTATGACAGACGGAAAGGAATGGATCAGAATTTAAACCTCTCTGGTGTTGTCCATATGAATATGTATGAAAGGTCTACATCATTGGAGATATTACAGACACTTCTTTCCGGTGTAATATGATTGATATACCGTACATGAAAAAATAAAACAGAAATCCAAATTATACGGCGAGTTCAGGCATCTGAGAATTTTCAACTTAGGTATTCACTTTTATGAAAATGTAAAAATTTATGAAAAATTGAATAAATGGCACAGTCAATGTATGCTTATATAATTACCAATTTTAGTATTTGATTCCAGGAGACATATTTCTGGTAAAATGTATTGAGACTTGAAATTGGGAGTAAAAATTGGGAGTAAAAATGACAGCAGTCATGAAGATGTTAAAAAATGTTACTAGATTGGATTAACAGTATGGTGGATTATTGGCATGCTATGTGGTGGCCATATGTAGTGACATTCTTTATTCCTTTACATAGTGGTATTATATGATAGCTGTATGACTTTATTATTTAGGGGTAAATTATTATTTTCGAGAATGTTATCTGCAAAACTAAATTCCAGACCTTTTATAACTGATTTTTATTGTTAAGTAATATGCAGGGAAAGGTTACTGCTGAGGCCTTGAATCTCATCCTATCACGTTAGAAAGTTGTCTTTTATATATTTATGTATCTATTTTATTTATGGAGTGAGAGACATTTCTTGGGGTTGATGCCCCTAAACATTTGGACCCTACTAAAGCCTCTCACGTGCTCAAAATATATTGAATTAATTTGATCAAAAAAACATATTAAATTAGAGTACAGTGCTATAAACATTAAAAAGTATAAGTTTATAGTGATATTGTTTTATTTCTTAACCAGAAAGTTAAGTGCAGTGAGGATTTGGTAAGCAAACATGAAGCATTAGGGCTTCCACGGACAGATTTTGCACAAGCCACTCAGTAGTGCAGGTCCCAGAAGAACTTTACACCTTTAAACTCTATACAGGTGCCTGGATTTACAAAAAGGTCCATTATGTTGTGTCCAAAGAGTTGCTGCTGACCAGTTCAGCCAGCTAGGAGGGGACAGTCAACTAGCTAGATCAAAATCAGCAGTCAGAACAAGGAGAACAGAGTCTGCGGAAAAATCGTCAGACAAGTGTGGAAGGTTACGCCAGTCCAAGCTCAGCAACAGGTATCAAACGAGATGTTCAGATAACTGGGAATAGCAGGAGACAAAGAGCAGGAACAGTATAAACTGAAAACTGTTAACTCTGCAGCATCCTGAGAGCTTAAGTAGGGTCTGGTTCTGCCCCATTTGGAACAGCAGAAAGCTGATCACACCTGCTGAGATGCCGGACAGCATGCTCACCCATTTTGCAAGACTGTGCGGCACAACAGAATCGCTGGATGGATAATGCTTGCACCGATGAAAGTTATTGGCCCATATTTGCATAACCATAAACTTTATTTGCATAACCATGCACACAAATAATGCGCAAATAAATAACTGCACTGTTTACTACATCTTAAGACAATATAGCCTTGGCACTTTTATTTTTTAAATGACATTCCGGTATGGGGCAGTAGCATATATGTGTACAATGAGCCATAGGACAGTAGACTGTTACCAGGAGAAGATTTTTGCCAATGAAGTGATTTGTCTGAAATAGAGAAAATAAATTTGGAATAAAATGATTTTGAATAAATGGATACAAGCCTCTCACATTTATGCTAAGTGCTTGTTTGCCGTTCTTTTGGCTATAATTGGAAGGCTTATTAATGCCTGTGATGTGGGAAAGGCCTGGGGTTTTTATTTCCTGCCAAGTAATACTATTTTCACTGCTTATAAACCTTATCTTTCCTATTTCCTTTATTACATTCCCATCTTTTCTTGGCAAAGTTTGTGGTCCCCAAAGCCAAGTTCTCAATCCAAAATAAAAGACATGGCCCAACTATTATATTTAATATATAGTACAGGGCAAAAGGTTCAGCCACTGTGAAAAAATGCTGCAAATGAAGAATATTTTAAAAATTAGAAGTGATAATGGTTTATTTTTATCAATTAACAAAAGGCAAAGTGAGAGAACAAAAAACAAATCTTCAGTTTTTCTTTTTTAATAAATTTGAAAAAACGTCTACATTTCTGTTTTTTTCAGTCAAGATGGGGTGCAGAGTGTACATTAATGAGGAAAAATTAACTTTTTTATTTACCAAATGGCTGCAATGAAACAAAGAGTGAAAAATTTAAAGAGGTCTGAATACTTTCCGTACCCACTGTATACAGCCTGCTATCCAGCAGTGATACTGAGCTGCACGTGTTTGCACAGGTAAGTGACTTGCAGTGACGTGATAATATTGAGCGGAGTTCATCTCCAATGAAATCCTTTGACCTCACTGACGTCAACACGAGCCTGAGAAAGTTTTGCTTGTGGTGCTGTCAGAAAGGTCATCAGAGTTCAGAGCCAGTGAACCCAGTTCAACTCAATCACGTTAGCACAAACACCGTTAGAACCTTTCCCAATGCACTTGCGCTGACGTCATTGAGTTGAACCGAGTTCATTGGCTATGGACTCAGATGACCTTTCTGATGGCACCGCGAATGTGAGAACTTTCCAACGTTCGCAGTGATGTCAATGAGGTAAAAGGAGTTCACCGCTAGGCAGTGAGCTGAGCAAGCACACGCAGCTCAGTTCATTAGCAGGATGGTAGACTGTATATTTGTATCATGCAGCAATGCAGCCTGCCATCTAAATGTAGCAAAGGTAGACGAGTTGATTGACAATTGAATTATTATCTTCTTGGCAGACAGGTGAGGAATATGGTTGTTTATTATTTTAATTCTTTTACGGGGACATTGGCTTCAGTGGATTGAGCATTTTGGTGAGTATACATGTTTTTGGTAAATTTGGATTCATTAAAGGAGTCTGTGTCATTTGTTCAAATAAAGGACTTTATTCTGGGTGTGTGTATTTTTTCATAATATCACCATGGGGTTAGTAATGGGGACGTCTTCTAGAAGCGACTACATTACTAACCCCTGGAATTAATGTCAGCTGCCAATACAAAGCTGACTTCAAGCCCTTGCAGTGCAAGTGGGAAGAGTGAGGTTAAGTGCCAGAATTGGCGCATCTTATGAATGTTACGAGCTGATGATTTTAGTCTGGAAGGGGGCCAATATCAATGGCTACTTCCTAGGCTATTAATATCAGCCTGCAGCTGTCTGCCTAGCCTTTGTTGGTTATTAATTATAGGGGACCCTATATCATTTTGTTGGGGAGTTCCCCATTTTAGTAACCAGTAAAGGCTAAGTATACAGCTGTGAGCTAATATTAATAGCTTGGAAAGCTCCATGAGTATTACCCCCTTCCCAGCCTATAAACATCTGTCCCAGTTGTCTGCTTTCCCTCTGCTGGTTAATAAAGATATTTATTTATTAATTAAATACATGTACTGTAGAGTAAGCTACACACGCACTGCACAAATTATATATGTCACTGACATCTTTATATCTTTCTATTCTATATGTACAGTATATCTATTCTATCCATTTTATTTTTTTGGGTCACGCTGTGATTTTACTATAGGCGGCTACTGAAATGTCGGGATTTCAAGGACATGAGTGTGTAAAAATTGGACAGCACTCACATAATCTGAGTGCTGTGCAATTTTTTTTCTCGCACCCATTGACAAGTCTCATCCAAGATACAAGGACAATCGCAGCTAAGTAAAAAAATTGCAGATGAGCAGGGAATCATAGATTAACATTGGTCAGAGTGCAATCCGATTCTTTATCGGATTGCATTCATCCGTTTTTCTCACAGATAAATATGAACCTTCAGGCCGAGAGTACACTACCCCTTTGGTTTAACACACATCTCACATCCAAACATCATGTTAAGCTGCTTCTTTGTGGTATTATAATGTATGTAAATGCTATAATGCAGGTTGTAAGAAATTCATATGTTTCAAACTTTTTTCCACTTGTATTTCATATTTTCATATTCACTAACATTATAGAGCAGTCTAGCATCAGAATTATGCCATTTTTGGCTGTGTAGTGACTGGTCCATATTACATACATCCCTGCAATATAAACCCTTGAATGCAATTCCGGCACGGCATTTTACTATGAGTGAATCACTGCAATACACAGTACTTCATTCCACCATTCCACCACAGCTCTTACACTAGTCTACTGTACAACCATCCACATGAAAGCCCACATGCAGGTCTTGTTCTGAGGGATTTAGGTTAAAAGTGATTTAATCAGCTGTAATGTACCTTTAACAGCCGCAGGTGGATCGGTGCCTCATCAGTGGCTGTTACCTGTTAAATTCCACTGTCAATCTCTGATTGTGGAATTGCACTTTTTTTGCAATTTCACTGCACTTTCACAATTTTTTCCCCATTTTCCAGGACACAATATGGTAAAATCAATGGTGCCAATTCAAAAGTGCAACTCTTCCAGCAAAAAAACAAATCCACGTATTGCTATTCTGACAGAACTATATAAAAAAAATATATAAAATATATAAAAATATAAAAAAGTGATGGCTTTTAGAAGAATGGGAGTAGAAAACAAACAAATGACACGGGGGTTAAAGGGTTTATTTTAGATTTTGGTAGATCTGACTTTTATGAATCTGACGTTGACAAATCTGTTTAATTTTTAAGATCTTTATTTCCAGTATGGGAACAGAGGGATGATGTTTATGTTTTTTAGCTTTTTTTTTAAATATTTCTTATTTTTACTTTTTATTGTGTTGCCTTGAGTGAACTTACAGCTAAGTTACGCCCACCACCTTTCAGGGATTATACACAGCATTCTATAATGCTGCATATAAGCCCCAACCCAACCTGTAAGGGAAGAAAAATAACTTTTATTATACTCACCTGTGGGGCGGTCCAGTCCAAAAGGTTTCAATGTTCTTGGTCTGGCGCTTCCCATCTTCTTATGACCGCTGTCCTCCTTCTCGCTTCATGTGGATGACTCTACCCTTTGTCATCCCCACAGGCTTCCCTGTATCGTGCTCATGCGCAGGTGTACTTCTCTGCCCTGTTGACAGCAGAGCAAATGTACTGCAGTGCGCAGGCGTCAGGAAAGGTCAAAGAGCCCCATCATCTGCGCACTGAAGTTCTTTGCTCTGCTCTCAACAGGGCATTGAAGTATGCCTGTGCAGGAGCGCGATGTAGAGGAGTCTGTGTGCATGACGCAGGGCTCTGTCATCCACACAAAGCAAGAAAGTGGACAGTATCACAAGAAGATGGGAAGCGCCGGATCAAGAAGAGTGGCACCCCTCGTACCGGACCACCCACAGGTGAGTATAATAAAAGGTAGTTTTCTTCTCTTACAGGTCAGGTTATAGGCTTTTATACAGCAGTATAGAATGTTGTATATATGGCCTGAAAGGTGGTGGCCGTTTCTCATATTGGCCAAACCTGGTAACAGGTTCCCTGCGATCATTTGATTGTCTGTACTTTATATAGCATTAAATAGTTATACTTTATACATCACAAATTATGCCCTCTTATTACCACCAAGCAAAAACTGGCATTTACATGACAGACTCGAGGTCTTCTGCAGTCACCAGGCAGTCATGGTAACCCATCAGCAATAGGTGGCAAGACCAGCACGCCCCCAGAACGAGCACTGTAAGGGCTGCTGTCTGAGAATGATAGTGCCTTTAAACAGGTTAACAGTCGTGGGCAGCACTGAATAACACAGCCTTCATCTGCCAGGAAAGAAATGGACTCAGCTCTTGAGCTCGCTTCTTTTATCTGCCGCTAAGAAGCTCCTCCCTATGATGAATATTTGTATTGTTATTGACTGACTGAGACATCCACTCTGTAATTGAGACATACATATTTGTAATAATGTGCTGTGCGCTCTGACCTCCTATCCCTAGGCCGTAAAATCCAAAAGTGATTTCTATTTTCTCTGCCCTCAACTTTTATAGTGGCTGCGCTATTCCTCTCTTCATTAGATCATGTGATGTGATAGATGTAAGGCAGTACGGGGAAGCCCAGGCAGCTGCATCTGACATCATCTGCCCACGTTCTGGCTGATGCAGTCTTTAGCAATGTTTGAAATGATGCTGGGCTTTTTTTTATTTTGCTATCGGCACAAATCCAATTGCAAATGGTTCGAACTCACAGGGATCGACGAATTTCAGGTTTCCTTCATAAAATATACATTAAAAGCATTCATTGACAGAGAACTGAACTGTGCCTTTTTTTAATCATTTACATTTTTTTCCTTCAAACTGCTTTCTTGTGATTTTGTGGCTTACCTGGAGCTATCGGTTGAAACAGTAAAATAATTTAGCAGCAGGCAGCAACAATCTTTTTACTGCAAATTTAAAAAAAGCTTTTCTATTTTCTATAATTACACTTTTGTGGCATAAAAGGTCGTTTCCAAGAAATATGGTGCTTTTATTGCTTATAATATAGCATTGCTTTCACTCCTCTCGATAAGTAGGACACTGCATTGCAGACAGTCTGTTCATATTTGCTTTATAGTTTTGTTACTTAAAATACATATAATGATGCTTTTAATTGTTTGCATGTTGCATTTAATTGCATATAATTACTGAGGAAGCTGATATTTAATTTTATGTATTATGCTCTTAGCTGTCTGGTTTACTGCATACAATATGTGCAATGTTTTAAGTACAGATGAAATGTAAGGCTCTGTTCACATTTGTGCTAATTGTTATTCATTGGGTTTCTATTCATTTTTGACTGTTGAAAGTTGAAGTATGCTTCTCTATTCTATCTAGTAAAAAAAATCTTAATGGACCCATTGTAATTTCAAACGGGGGAAGAAAATGGATTATGGCGGCTTATAATAGACCATAATGGATCCATCGTAACCCTATTGCATTCTGATAAAAAAAAATAATCTGCAATGTCAATATGTATTAGTAAGTATTAAAAGTCGTTTAAATAATACAATGTCTAGTTTTTACTCTGATATTGTGAATGACACTGATAAAATTGAAACTAATTATTTTCAGATTTCCTATTTTTAGAAGGGATATTGCTTTTTTAGTATTCATTCAGTGAAATCAATGGAAGGCCAAAGTCGTCACTCAGTTTTCACATGCATCGCCGGAGTACCAATGTACAGTTAAGGCTAGTTTCACACTAGCGTTTGACCGACCTGCGTCGGTCCGCGCATGGCCGCCACTAAGCTCCTCCCCCAGCTGCGCCTCCTCCCGGCCGCTCTGCCCATGGCAGCATATCTTTAGCATTGAGTACGAAGGCCGTGCGCACACCGTGCGCAGGTATGCGTTTGCCGGCGCATGTGTCCTTTTGACGGTGCTCCGACCTGCGCCCAACGTACCGTGTTGCATTTTGGTGCTCGGCGCACCGTCAAAAGGACGCATGCACCGGCAAATGCACACCTGCGCACAGCCTGCGTACCCAATGCTGAAGATAGGGTACGCAGGTCGCATGCAGCAACATGCATCCATAGGCGGAGCAGCCAGGAGGAGGCGTAGCCAGGGGCGGAGCTTAGCGACGGCTATGCGCAGGTCAGTCAAACGCTAGTGTGAAACTAGCCTGACATTGGAAAACCTCAAGCTGTAGGTTTTCCCTTATAGGCTAGCCACAAGTGATGAGCGAGTACACTCGTTGCTCGGGTTTTCCCGAGCATGCTCGGGTGACCTCCGATGATTTGCGGCTGCTAGACAGTCTGTTAGGAATTCCACACATGTATTCAAACAGGCATTCCCCACATGTATTCAGATTGTCTAGCAGCCGCAAATCATGCAGCTGCGTCGACAAACACTAAATCTCCAAGCACGCTAAAATACTTGGAGATCACCCCAGCATGCTCGGGTAAACCCGAGCAACGAGTATACTCACTCATCACTACTAGGCACACATTATCAGGAAAAATTACAACTAGAAATGATCAAATTGATTTAGAGCTACATGAATTTGCCATTCATTTTGCAAAAAAATGTGAATTCTCCCAAATATAAATTTTTTTTTAGATCCACTTTGTATGATAAAAGCAAAATGGTGATCAGATTGAATCTGTTTTGCTGATTCATAGCACGCTAGGATATGGATTAAAAAATTTGAAACAAAAATACCAACTGCTCCACTCACTTGTCCCTGCGTGGTCCAATGCATATTTCCTTCAGCTTCTGTTTTTACAGCTCCACTGTGCTCCTCTTCCTGTCCTACCTTATTCACCCTAGAGAAGTAAAGAATAGACCTGAAGGATGACTGTATGGTGAGGTGTTGCTGCAGGATAGTAGGGATCAGTGAAAGTGCTCGGTGATACTTGGATGTCACTCGAGCATCTGGGTGATCGGATGTGCTCGGCACTCGACAAGCACTGGCTAGTGCTCAGATTTGAAGCTCATATCCCCGCCCCACATGTATAGTGCCTATTACACAGCCAAAAACATGTTTAGTTTCTATACTCCTATACTTCTAAAGGCTTTGCTCAAACTATAAACTACAAAGCCAGGAAAAAATTATGAAGACGTAGGGATGAGCGAAAGTGCTCGGTGATACTCGGTTATTACTCGAGAATAATGGTGCTTCGATGTGCTCATTACTCAGCGAGCAATGGGTTGTGCTCAATGTAAAACTCAAACCCCCGCTCGCATCTTTGGCGCTTTGTACACAGCCAATAAGCATATGAGGATTACCTGTGAGTCACTGTAGTGCTGTAGCCATCTTGGTAATGTTTTTACTGTGATTGGCTGGCTGCACTACCTTATCCGAGGTTATAAAAGAACAGGCGCCTCCACGCTTGACACACTGACGCCATTGCACAGCTCAGGGACAATTGTGATTGGAGGGAGATAGCAGTTATTCAGGCCTGAGTGTGCACAGTTTAACTAATCAGAGCCCTTTATTGTTAATACTTGAACTGATGCTGAACATTACGGTGGTATACAAAATTTAAAAAACATTAAAATTTTTTTGTGGTTTCAATTGGTCATCCATACATTTTTATGTGGTTTGTATTACATTATGGTGCTATTAAACTCCAAAAAAAAATGCTTTGCCTGCTGCAGTGACCATTTTTTAAAATTATAAATAAACTCGGTTTCCAGAGAATTAGCAATTAGAAAATGTATAAGGTGTGCGGTAAGGGATGGGGAAGTGGTAGTGCTGATGATAGGGCACACAGACACCGAGGATGTGGAGATGGTGCGACTAATACCTGATGCTGGAGCACAAGATAACATGCCGATCAACAATACATAGCTTTCTGTCCCACTTTGCAGTGAGGCACGGGAACAAAACTTCTCAAGCCACACAAGTGGCCAGTTGTATTGCAGATAATGCTTCCAGCACGCTTGTCAGTACCACTCAGTATTCCACACGGTCCAGTCCCACCAGTTAATAGTCTAGATCACTTAATCCTGACCCTGATCCCCCTTCCTCCAACTATGTTGAGTCACAGGACACCAGTGATCCCACACTAGGACACTCTGAGGAGCTCTTTCAGCATCATTTCTTGATTGAGGCCTCTCGTCCTGCATGTTCCAAGATGGACAGGGGGAGATGCTGTTTAGTGATGCACAAAACTTAGCGCAGCTGCAGTCGGTAGAGGTGGGTATGGCAATTTTTTTCTAAGGAGGTAGATGATGGTGAGACACAGTTGCTAATAAGTCATGTTCTTGTTAAGTCACCAAGTCAGGAAGACCAGTGTGCATCGGTGGAAGATGAGGTGGTAGATGATAAAGTCACCAACACAACCATGGAAGCTGCCATGCAGAGTGAGGCCAGCACTCTGAGAAGAAGGGATCGAGAGCACAAAAACAGGCAGGAAGTGGCAGTGGGGTGACTAGAGGGACAAAGCAGGCAACTTTTCCTCAGAGCATTGACACTCGTGAATTTCTCAGTCAAACAGTTAGGTGTTCTCTAGTTGGGGACATTTTTAAAGAGAGTAGTTCTGAGACAAAAAAAATGGTCATTTGCAACCTGTGCCATGCCAAGATCAGCAGGATTATGATCACTAAGGCTGGTTTCACATTTGCGTATCGGTGTGCAGCGTTTGATCAGCATAGATCTGCATGCATCAGGCGTACATATCTTTAAAATGGTGTACACAGGGACATGCGTTTGCATTTGTTTGCATGCGTTTGTGTACGCATGCGTCGTTTCGCGGTGTGCGGCGGTGTCCAGAGAACGCAACATGTTGCTTTTTTTGAAGCGTCAAAAATCCGTCAAATATGCGCAGTCATGCGCATGCGGATGAGTGCATTAAAAAAACGCATTACTGTCTATGGGAACGCATTGGTACGCAAGGACATGGGCATGGATGCGTTCGATACGCATGAGGACTTCAGACTGCGCACGCAAGTCCAGGAACTGATTACAGCACCTGGAACTATCGAACGCATGCGCATAAACAATGCCAATGCATGCAAAGCGCATGCAAACACATGCACACAAACAGTTTTTTTTACATCATGTATAAGCTGATGAGGCTAAAAAATGCTGCGTTTGCATGCATTTTGGCATGCGTTTGTGCATGCAGATGATACGCTGAGCACACAAACGCTAATGTGAACCTAGCCTAAGACCTGAATGATCACCAGCATTATAAGGCACATGTCATCTAAGTGTCTGACTTGGTAGGTCGAACGCCTGGGTCCACGATTAGTGGCAGCGGGTGACACCACTGCCTCTTCCTCTGTGTTAGGTGCTTCCATATCCTCTATCCATGACACTGGTTCAGATGCCTCCCGTCCTGCACATGTCATTGCACATTCTGAGGCAGTATCAACAAACACTTCTAAATACTTGTCTGTACCTACCCCAGGCTTAAAATGCATAAGAAATTTCCCAGCCACCCTCCGACAGGCTCAAATGATAAATGGGCAGATTTTAGAGCTGCTTGTTGTGGAAATGTTGCCATTTAGGCTAGTAGATATGGAGAATTTCTGCCACCATATGGCAGCAGCAGTCCCTTGATACAGTACTTTATCCCCAGCAGCCACTTTTTCTCCCTATGTGGCATCCCTGCCTTGTACTAGCACATGTCCAGGAACATCACCCTTGCCCGTACCAATGCAGTTACTTGGATTGTACACTGAATAACTGACATGTGGACAAACACTTGTGGCCAGGGATGCTACATTTCCCTGAAAGCACACTGGGTGAATATTGTGTAGGCCGGCGCCGAGTCACATCCTGGCATGGCACATGTTCTACCTATGCCAAGTACTGCTGGCCCTACTTCTATCAGGGTTTCCTCCACCTCCTACACCAGTTCCTGCACCTCCTCCTGCTTCTCCTTATCCTCCATCTCCGATGTGTTATCTAAGATCACATCGCCCACATCAGCCGGAAGCTCTGCAACACTGCCTCAACTAAGCTGCAACTGGCTCTACAGAAGCCCATTTTGTCTGGGAGGCAAACTGCACAACACAGCAGAGTTATTGAAAGGAGTAAAAAAACGAACAGATCTGTGAAAGAAATATCTGAGAAATAATAATGGCTAGTTGTGGAATACCAGCTCCATCACACCCATCAGTATTTTGGTCAGCCTCTGCACATAACTCAAGAGTGGGCATGGATGTCTGACATTTGTGTGGTTCTCCAAGACTTTGAGGACGCCACTAAAAGTGGTGAGCGATGATGATTCCACAGTCAGCACAATGATCCCGCCTTCGTACCTACTTAAACAGTTGCTGCTCACAAATAAAGCTGAAGCTTTGCATGCATACCATGTGGAGATGGGCTAAGACATGAGACAGGGAGATAATACCTAGCCCAGCCTCATTTCATCTGCTCAGCATGGATTGGGCAACAATGAAGAGGTGTTCGCTAAGGAGGTGAAAAAGGAACTGGTTGCTGGGGCAACAGAGGCTAGTACCCACACAAGATTGATCCTGTTTCTTCTAAGTGGATTGGCTGAGGAAAGGAATGAGGAGGAAGAGGGAGAGTAGTCATCATGGTGGAGACAGAGAAGTATTAGTTTTAGGGATCTTGGCACATATGGCCGACTTTACATGCTGCTGCCTTTCCTGTGACCCTCACATTACATTAAATTTGGCCAAAAAAGAGTTGCAGGATGAACAACAAGTACTCTTTTTTGGCCAAATTGATTACTGCTTTGCACGCAGAAAAGGTGAACAGATGGATCCTACTTGCCTGGTTCCCACCTTGAAGCATGGAGGAGGTGGTGTGATGGTGTGGGAGTGCTTTGCTGGTGACACTGTTGGGGATTTATTCAAAATTGAAGCGGTGAGCGGTCCAGCTCACCCCAAACCATCTCGATTGGGTTCAGGTCTGGTGACTGTGGAGGCCAGGTCATCTGGCGTAGCATCCCAACACTCTCCTTCTTGGTCAAATAGCCCTTACGCAGCCTGAAATTGTGTTTGGGGTCATTGTCCTGTTGAAAAATAAATGATGGCCCAACTAAATGCAAACCGGATGGAATAGCATGCCGCTGCAAGATGCTGTGGTAGCCATGCTGGTTCAATATGCTTTCAATTTTGAATAAATTCCCAACAGTGTCACCAGCAAAGCACCCCCACACCATCACACCAACTCCTCCATGCTTCACGGTGGGAACCAGGCATGTAGAGTCCATCCGTTCACCTTTTCTGCGCGCAAAGCAGTAATCAAAGCAAAAGGTGGCTACTTTGAAGAACCTAGAATATAAGACATATTTTCAGTTGTTTCACACTTTTTTGTAAAGTGTATTGTCTAATGCCACATGTGTTACTTCATAGTTTTGATGCCTTCAGTGTGATTCTACAATTTTCATAGTCATGAAAATACAGAAAAATCTTTGAATGAGAAGGTGTGTCCAAACTTTTGGTCTGTACTGTATATTGTTGTGTAGTCTAATATATTCATGTGTACTGTAGATATGTAGATAGGGAAAGTGTAGTATGTAAGGTAGACTACTAGATGGGGACACATTAGCATACAGTACTCGGTATAGTAAATAGTTAATTTAGGAAGGGCCAGCTGTGGGTAAGCTAGGAAGATTTCCTGTAGTTAGTGAGTAGGGCCTGGGAGCACGGACAGGGCAGGTGACCCCATAACGTTTAAGCACTGAGCCCAGTCATCCAGGGCCTGAGGGCCAAAGGTCACAAATGAGAGAATGCAGGGCAGCACCAGTATGTGGCAGCTAACTTCATGGGCTGATGCCCTTTTGTCTGGGGCAAAACGGACAGGGGAACTCCTAAAGATAGTTAGGCTGGCCAAGAGGAACGCTGCGGTACCGGACAATCCGGTAAGACCCTGGGACATTCTGGAAGAAGTGAGGGAAAGCACAGGGCAAGAAAGGAATGTACTCTGTCATGATCCCTGTGATGCAACTGTGTCTGAACTGGACGTACTGAGAATGGTACCAAGTCAAATTGTTCTTGTTAAGTTGGAACTGGACTCTGTCTCTCTTTGTTTGAAATCGCCAGAAAGCCGTCCTCATCAGTTCAAAGGGGACCCAGATGGAACCGAGAGCAGGACGCAAGATAAAAGGGGACATTGTGTGTACAGTTAGGTCCATAAATATTTGGACAGAGACAACATTTATCTAATTTTGGTTCTAGACATTACCACAATGAATTTGAAACAAAACAAATCAGATGCAGTTGAAGTTAAGACTTTCAGCTTTCATTTGAGGGTATCCACATTAAAATTGGATGAAGGGTTTAGGAGTTTCAGCTCCTTAACATGTGCCACCCTGTTTTTAAAGGGACCAAAAGTAATTGGACAGATTAAATAATTGTAAATAAAATGTTCATTTCTAGTACTTGGTTGAAAACCCTTTGTTAGCAATGACTGCCTGAAGTCTTGAACTCCCAATTTGTGGGATGATAGTAGTCCCACATTAAGAAAAAGAAACACTCGCTCCAAGGAGACATGTGTATAAAGGAGGAAGAGGAGCAATCAGGTGAATATAGTAAAGTACATCTCTTTATTGAAAAATTCAATTAAAAATGTCATACAAAGCAACAACAGATACAAGTATCATGAGACTATAGCAGGATAACAACAGATCCCACAGGGAAACCAAAGTGTCCTCTAATGTATGGAAAACATGAAGGAATATATATTTAAGGTGCTAGTGCAATGTAGGTTCCATGCATCAAGGTAAGATATCCCAAACATCAAAAGTAGCAATCAAATATAAAATTGGAAATCCAAAATGGCCAAGAGCGGGAAGAGAGCTTACCAAAAAGGGGGACACTTGGAAGAGACCCTGGGCCTGGTAGGATGAGCCCTGGCGTGCGTTTCGCTTGCTGGATGCACTGCTTGCTCAAGGGGAATGTATATTCGGTAAATTGAAGGACCTTATGAAGGCATGTGACGAGTCACATGGTAATTGCTGGGCCTATAGTGATGGTTAGGGCGGTGCATGCCCACCGCGTGTCACAGGTCCTGACAGATGCAGATAGGGTGTCAAGCATCATCGCTCATGCGTGGGGTGGAAAAATCCCCATGCGTGCGTGCGAAACCAAGAGACGCCCCCCGCTTCCTGGAGACCGAGATACTCGGCACGCACGCGCACACATCACTATATTACCAACGGAACTAACATGTAAGAGAATTGTAATATAATACAAAGAGTGCTGACGCACAAAACACTGCATCAGCAATGTAATATACATCATAACGTATGTATAACAATAAGAATACACGAATGTTCAATTATCAAGCAAACTTATGTGCATCACAAAGTACAAAACATTAAATAAGGAAAAAGAGAGATTGCACAGATATCAGATTGTCACAAACAAGTTGATATATATCATTGAGCACAGCAGATTAGATGGAAGGAGTGGTCATAAATAGTGTTGAGCGATACTGCTCGATATCTAAAAA